>JAHLSL010013211.1:383895-446607 GCA_025920805.1 Petroica traversi
GGTCCGCGGGCACCAGGAGCGTCGGGCGCAGCTCCCGCGGGGAGCCGGTGCCCCCTGCGCGGGCAGCTCGGGAAGGGAACCTTCGGGAGCGCTGCTCCCGCCGTGCTGCTCAGAGAACTAGAGACAACTCCAGTTTAAACTGTTGAACATGTGCGTTCTCCCAAGTAACGTTGGTATATCTGGCTCGCTCATGCGTTACACGCGCTGTTTTACAGCGGGCGAACAAACAAACAAACAAAAGGCTTCAAATTGTGCCCGGCCAGATAAAGTAAATGCAGCGATGCAAAGGAGAGCAGAAATTAGTATAACTAAGGTCAGTACAGAGTTAACAGGATAATCGGGATTTCTTTCTTGAAAGAAGCTGGTGCACTGCAAGGGATTTCTAGTGAATAGGTTTAAGTGAGGATGCAAAGTCTGTTTATGGTGTTTAGACTGTGGATTTTATTTCATATGTAAACAATTGGCTTGTTTTCATTCACCTCCTGATCCTTGCACTGGTACAATTTCTTAAAAGAATAAAACCAGTTTTTCGAGTTTTCTTAAAAATTGACACCTGCTTTATTATTGTGGCATATTGAGCCCCATCTAAAAACAAGTTTAGCACATCTTGCAAGATAGCTCTCTACAAATAAAATCTGTGCTGTATTGGATTTAACTGAAGTGCTGCCTCCCATGTTTATGTTTCCTGCTCGAGTTTTTCAGGATGCAAAAAGTTCACAGGTCACGGTGAAGTGTCTCTGTCATTATTAGGCTTGATCTTGTCACTGAGTTCACAGACTTTAGGAGGTGCAGGTGGGGGGCCCTGCAGGGTGTCAGGTGCAGGGTGAGGATCAAGCTCTTTCACTTACAAGTGAAAGTAAACACAGAGATCAAATGGCGGATTGGCTGTTTTAAAACAAACACTGTGTATGTTACATTTTATCATTTTGAATTAGATTGTTAGAAAATGTATAGTTTGTTACACTGGCACTGGTGGGAAATATTCCAGTGTTCCCTAACAAAAAAAAAAAAAAAAAAAAGAAAAAGGCTGAAATACGCACATTCTCCATGCTGAGTGTCATTATAATCTTTATCTGCAAAAATTAAGAATATTTTAATTTTAACTTTTAAAGTGGCATTCCTATATCAGGTACCTTTTTTTTTTTTTACTTCTGTGATTCTTTTCCAATTTGCATATGTTTCATCGTCTGCATGACATATTCTATTAATATAAATTTGCATTACAAAGTAACTTGGTGGTTTTGTGCATTATCACATCTGTTGTTACAGTAAATGTCATTGATACATGTAAAAGATAATGAGTCAAGAAAAGACAGAGTGGCTTGCTCTGCTGTGTCTGTTTAGTTTTTAAACATTATCTTACTGAGGGTAAAACCTCAGGGTTGCAAATTTTTAGGAAAACAAAAAGTGACAATAAAACAGTGCAACAAATATGGCTCATGTGCTTCAACAAATGAGTGTGGTGCCTTTCACAAATGTAAAAGCTTTAGAGTATGTCTTAAACTATGAATGCAAGAGTGTGAGTTCTGTAAATGCAGAAATGTGTGTGAGTGCAATATGTTTGCAGATGTGGTTGTGATTAATTTATGATTGAGCTAGCACAGCTTACTGTGTTGCTGTGAGTCCTCTGAGCTGAGGTAGCTTGCCATACTTTGTCTCAGCACATAACAAAGACAGAATACAACGTGCTTTCTTTGAGCTTCAGGAGCAGTGTTCAGCCTTTATTTTGAATGTTGGCTGCTGGTAGATAGTTGCATTTTCAGTTGCTGCACAGGAGCTGACCCATAGTAAATCATTAAAAATGTAACCCACAAAAGAGTGGGGTTTTGTTTATTTCACCATAACCCCCTATCAAAGCAATATCTGCAAGTCTAAGGAAAGGCAAAATAAATGTCAGAATTAACATATCTGTTACAAGGCATTAAGCAGCTGTAATTGTACTATTTTAAATCCCTGTTATCTTATACTGGTAAAATTGTCCTGAGCCAACAGGTCTCAGGGGGGGCAGTTCCTTTGGTTCTGCTCACTCACAAAAATTCTAGCTCAATATTGCATTTTTATTGTCCCTAGCCCATAATGATACATCACACGGAACCAAATTTCACCATTCTCAGGCTGCTTTCAATAAGTTCTGCTCTAAAAGCCTGTAAAATTTGAGATAAATTGCCATGTCAACTTTGGTGGGGGAGAAAATTCCCCAAGTTTCCTGGGTCCCTTTCAATTAGTGTGGCACAGCAAGGGGGAGGAGAGGGTTGGGAAATGTCATAACGTGCGTTTTCCTCGCTCTTGGGAGTGTTTTATGGCTTTTTTGGTGCATAGTCCAAAGACTCTGCTAGAAGGGGGACAGGTTTAGAGATCCAGGTGACATTGTTGCAGATCCTGGATTAGCAGGCATGTGCACTTCTCAGGCAGATGGAAGTCAGGTGCTGTTGGAGGTTGCCCTTTGCCATTGTCCTCAGAGCAGCCCCACGTTGCTACAGGAGCACTGTCTGCAGTTCGCACCTTTGAGGTGGCAGCTTGAGACTCTTGGGAAAGTTGGATGTGCAGAGTTTCTTGTATTAACAGCACGTTTCTGCTAAAAAACAAGGCTGCTACCCTTAGGCTTTGTGTCTCCTGACTTAGCCCATTTCAGTTACAGCTTATTGGCAGGATTATGATGCAACAATAATGTACAAGGGAGGAAAACATTAAGACTCTTCACTTTATCAGTTTCAGCTATTTTGAAACTATTTTCTTTTTCTTGTCACTGTCCCTCAATCATGACCTTCCAAGATATCCTGTGCTGACAGCGGGCTGTATGGAAGATAGATGCCCATGTTCTCTGGTGCAGGGGTACACATGATGAGCCTGTTTGTGGTGTGGGTTATGGAAAAGAGGAGTTCAGCTGCTCCACAGATGGGAAGAGGAAGAGCAGCCCCTCTTGGAATTAGCCAGCCATGGGAGAGTCTGGAAGTTGTTAGCTGGAAACATACCTCTGGTACCTCAGTCACACTGGCTACTTCAGGCAAGCGTGTCACCCCAGCAGGGTTCATGGTTACACAGCGTTAACACTCACAGCATTGCTGTGATTTTGGCCTGTTCAGGGCCAGAACTTGGGCTCCACGATCCTTTTGAGTCCCTTCCAACTTAGGATATTCAATGGCTATGGGATAAAGTTACAGTGCCAGAAATAGCCTGTTGTGACCATAGGTGGTCACCCATGTGTGCCACACCTTTTGTGGTACCAGCCGAAGTAGGGTTTCACCAGTACCTTCAGTTTGTGTTCCAGTGGCCAAGTACTTGGAACACAAGTTTGATCTAACAGTGGAAAGCAGGTCCTGCACAAGAACTGCATCAGCAAAAGACTGGAAGGCAGTCAGTTTCTCTGAGAAGTGGCAAAAAGGGTGCTGTCTGATCCTTTTGTTTGTTGCAAGTAATAGATGCATTCGGTTTGATAGCCATGTGAATTGCTTATTAAGAGTTGGTGGGGATTTTAGAAATGTCTTAATCCACCCAAAGTGCATGTTTTCACATTCAGTGTGTGTAAATGTCTGGAGCTTGAGCAGATGTCCAGTTCTAGTGCTGTTTTTCCTCCCACGGCACAGGAGTGTTTCCTTGCAGAAGGTTGTGGTGATTTCAAGTGTAGCCTCCTTTTTCTCTGTGGCTATTTCTTGCTGCCTGATGCAGCAGCTGCAATGGTGCATAAGCTGGTGTCCTTCTCTGCCATCTCAGCACAAAGTGCAGGGGCTGCGTGCCCAGCCTTCAGGGAGCTGGGCTGAGCCACTTGCCTGGTTTAGCAGAGGGACACCCAGCAGTGCTGCTGTGCTGAATCCCTGCGGGGTAGAAGCTTCCTAGTGACAGGAAGAGCAGTCAGTCACATCTCTATGGCCAGGCTTCCTAAAGCCATCTGTTAGTGCCCTAAGATGTGAGATTGCACAGTGACACAGCTGAGGTGTGTGCTGTCATTCCACTTGGATGACTCAACTATTGGACAGATAACAAACAATGTAGAGGGAAAAGGAGGGGAAGTATTAAGTTATCCCACTGTTTGCTCGAGTCTTTGAATATCCTGAGAAGTGTTTAAAGAAAGTCAACATTATACTTTGAAAGAAAAATAATTTTGTTATGTTTAGTGCTTGCTGGTTGTCCTTGTCTTTTATGAATTCCCTTCCTGTTCATTTATTTGCTCATCAACTCTCTTGTGTGAACAAAGGAAGACATTTCTAAACAGCCAGGAGAGATCTTCATGGACATTTTTGTCATTAGTTATTCATGCTCTTGCCTTCTTGCTCAGAGCCTGCCAATGGATGAAAACTCATCCCTGAGTATTGGTGGTTAAGAAATGAGAAGGGAAGCAATTCTCTTTTAATCTTCAAAGTGCTTGCACTCTGATGAGTGGCTACAGATGAATGGGATTAGAGACAGAGCTGTAGTCAGCATGACAGATACGGTTTTATAAGGAGATGATGAACAAGGGCAGTTTTTAGAGAAATCAGTAGGGAAAGTACCAGAATAAAAGAAACAAGCAGTACACTGCTACAGGCAGAAAGGGCAGGGACAAAGAGGCCAATGATCCCTCCGTTTCAGGTGCCCATGCATTTCTGAAAGAGCATGTAAATATTAATTTGCTCACTTAACAGAATTGCTTCCACGGCACTGAGCTCTGATGCCATACTGCACAGAATTAATTTTCTCTGACTGTTTACTACTATGGGTATGAAGTGAACCTTTTGAAAGAAGTTCTTTCATACTTGAAATAGTAATTAACAAATTACTGTTTCAAGTTCTGTGCATCTGTGATTGCTGTTCTTCATGCAAACTGTGCTTACAGACTCACGGCTGCTTCACAAGGTAGGGTATGCTTATGTTGCTTCAAACACATATTTTCTAATGTGTCACTCTTAAAGACAGAAATTTTTCTCTAAATAAATATTTTGGTTGCTTGGAAAAGGACATTAAATTTTAGAGTGCTTGGTTAGCACAGGTACATAGAAAGTAAGTGTTCATCTTAAAAATGGCTCACAACTGGTAATGCTGCAGATTCTCTGTAGGATAGGAAACACTAAAAAATTAACCTGCTTATTTCTTGTCTTGTGTGCAGAGGCTTCTGAGAATAAGAAATAAACAGATCACCTATAATTCCAGTTCTTCTCTATATTTGTGTATGTGGCCCTGAACTGTGCTTAAAACTCGTGGCTACCTGTGATGGTAACGTTTACTGGCAGAGCCCCTTAACTATGGCTGCTATAGGGATGGTACCTATCATGGATGCTTTCAGGAAAAAAAAAATAAAAAGAAAAGTAAAGAACTTTGAAAACTGTCTCAAGATAAGATGACCAACAAAGTGAATACATATCCCATGTGGCACTGCCTGTGCTGGTCTTTTTCACCAGAAAAAGCAGTGAATTCAAAGTGATCTTTTTAACCTGGTTGCAATAGATATTCTTGAAGTGGTTAGCCACTGCTTAAAATACTTGGGCTTCATTCAATGCTGACTGTTACCAAGCTAATTTTAGAGGACGCTTGAGTAATTCAACATTAGTCACAATGGGAACTATGAATAATCTTATTTAGATGAAACGTTTTAGGGATATTAGTACAATGTTTAGGTTTGGGGTTTTTAAACAGTATTTAAAAACAAAAGTGATTTGTTAAAAATTGAATTAATTTTAGAGAGAAACGAGACCTTCCAACTCCCATTCACGCATCAGGGAGGAAAAGGGTCCATGTGCTGAGAGGCATAAGATTATCTTCTGCTGGGTGCTATGCTAACTTTCCATGATTTATAGATCATAATGAAATAAATAAGGAGAGCAGACTTGAAAAGGTTTTGCCAGCAATGCAATCAAAAGAAAAACCTGTATAGGATCTATTAACTGCTAAATTGATATAAATTGGTCAAAATACCAGGGAAGTGACACTAACTGTATAGACCATGATGAAAAAATTTGAGTCATGGCTTCTCAGCTTAGTGCTTAGAAATGTGCTTCACACAGTGGCTAGTACAAAATAGCGTTTCCTTTCAGTTGTGAATATTGTGTAAGAATCTAAAGAAATCAGAAGTTTGAGGATTGTTGCTGAAACTGGAAAGGACATGTACAGTTGTGTGCTCAAGTAATGAATTAAGGTGAGATTTTAAAATTTTCTCTGAGAAGATTCTCTTGTGCTATCATCAGCTCAGGTACATCATTGAACAATTTCATCCTTTCCTCCTTGACATCAGCAGATCCACTTAGAATGGAGACAGTGTAACACAGAATCTTATCTGATAATGTTGAAGTGAAAGACACTCTGGATGAGAGGATCTAGGGAGCCTTCCTGATGTTCACTTTACATTGGCCAAGGACTGATGTTTCAGGTGTAAATGTGGGATTTCTTCTATTTGTTTTGGACTCAGCTCATGCTTTCTGCTTTGTCAGGTTTTGGGACTTTATTCTCTCACTAATTCTCTCCAGGAGGTCTTAGTTTTCCATTGATAGAAAGCACATCTCAGTGTCAAGAAAAGATTGTGTTTACTCGCAGTGGCAGTACTGCAATCATCATTTAAATATTGATTTAATCAGGAAGCTCAAAGCATAAACCCAGTGTAAGCTTTTTGGAATACTATTTTTGTTGAATAAAGGCAGATTAATCAGGATACCCCAGGAGTGCAGACATAGATAACTGCTGTGAGCAATGTAAGCTGAATGAGCATTGTTGGACAATTCTTTTTTTTTGGAACGTGGGGTGTTCCACACTCAGGCTACAGAGCTGCTCCACCCTGTGGACAGAGATTGTACAGTTCTGCACACAAATGTTTTCACAATGAAACAAAACAGACCCGAGACCTGGCCCAAGGGCACTTTTGTAGTAATTAGCAGAATATGAGATGCTTCCACCTCCCTCATAAAATCGTAAACTGGCTTGGTTATTCTTTCAGTGGCATGAATTGTATCTGACTTGTACGTCTTCACAAATGATGGCAGAAAACTGAAAACCCTCTAGATTTTGCTTTCTTGAGTCTATGTTGAAACAAGGAAAAGTGCCATTTACAATCTCTGAAATATTTGGTCTTCTACAGCATTTAACAGTATAGCTAGGACTTGGTAATTGCATAACATCTGGGCCTCAAGCACCCTCGCTGGCCATGCCCAGGAAGATGCTGGGGAGAGTTCCTGCAGTTCTCCATGCTGTTCTGAGGGTTTGGCTCTGTGCAGAGTGAGTGACTGGTCAATGTCCTGGTTCTAGTCAGAGGGAGGGAAGAAGGTTGGTCACACCCAGCTGGGGAGCCAACAGTGTGTGCAGCAGCCTCTGTGAATGTGTAAGAATTGGTTGGCATTTGGCATTTACAGCACTCTGAATGAAAGAGGTATATAAAAGGAAAATGATATCTATGAAGTGATATCAAGGTTACTGGAAATTTTGTTCATAAAATTCCTTTTATTTCCCTGTGAGTCTAATTTCCTTGATATATTTTGATACATTCTTCCCTGAATTTATTTTTATGACTTTATTGATAAGCCTCATGGAAGGCTGGTCATGTCAGGGCTGGTTTGCTTTTGTTTGAAATTTTGTTAATGCTGATAGGATGTGATAAAGTGGTCTGCTTTTCATGTGACTGAGTCTTAGTCCCTTGGGAGAATGCATTAGGAAAACTGCATCCTCTGGTTGTGGGTCTCTGCAGAAGCTGCAGGCTAAACCATGCTGCTCACAGTGAGCAGATAACTTCCCTTTGGTCTCTGTCTGTTCTGTGGGGAAGCCCACTGTCACATCCAGCTTTGGTTCAGGTGGCAGGATTTGGCTCAGCTGAAAACATCACGTGGCTGGGTCTGGATAATCCTGGTGCTGGTGGTTTCCTCTCTGCTACAGTCCTCATCTCCATCTCCTTCCTGCTTCATTTGTTGCAAAAGCCATTAAAAAGCTGAAATAAAAATATGTATTTTCTGATCTTGATTAAAAACTGAATGTCCCAAGGCTTGTGTGAAATTTCACTCTAAAAGTAAAGGTAAAACTCCTAAATACTAGAATAGTTTTGTTGCCCACTGCATTGTGCTGTGCTAGCACAGCTACAGAACCACAATTGCAACCACTTAAATTACACTGCAAGTACAACCGAGCATCACAGAATCACAGAAGGGTTTCAATTGGCAGGGACCTTGAAGGTCACCTAGTTGCTACACCCCTTGCCATGGGCAGGGACACCTTCCACTTGGTCAGAGCCCTGTCCAGCCTGACCTTGGACACTCTCAGAGGTGGGTCAGTCACAGCTTCTCTGGGCAATCTCTTTCAGTGCCTCAGCACCCTCACAGTAAAATATTTCACATAGGAAAGCTTTATGGTACTGCTGCAGCAATGGATAAGCAGAGACTCAATTATTTCTTGTGCGGTGTAAATAGGGGACTGTGAGAAAAGGAGAAAAACAACCCCAGTGCCTTAGTGCAGTGCCTGACCATTTCTTGTGCTTGCACTGGTAGGGTACAACTCAGTCTCCTCAATGCTGAATTAGTATCTGATACATATACAGTCCAGAGTAGACTACAGGCTATAAAAGTTGCTGATAATTATTTGGGAGGGCCAGTCTTCCAGTGTTTTTCTGCTGTGCTTTATGGTTTCCATGTGAATCTGGACATGATGTTTCAGTGCAATCTTGGATAATTTTTCATTAAAAAACCAGCCTACAAAAAACCCCAAACAGGATGTACTTCTTCCTCACCTCTGCCTTACAGGCAGAACGTGCACACATAGGCATATCCTTCCAATAAAGGAAGCATGATTTTGACACAGCAATTAATTCTACTGATTTCCTTTTTGGCTTGCTTTTTTTTTTCTTTTTTTTTTTTTTTTTTTTTAAGCTGTAAGTTTATAAATGGGTCTCAACAAATGTTGAGAAAAATCTTCACTGGTGTAATAGAAACAGGAGGAGAGGAAGTTTGCCACAGCATTTGTTTCCAGTGGTGAGCTCATGTGCCTGTGGCTGTGCTGTTGCTTTGTTGAGGTGCTCAGGGAGTTCCTGGCTCACCTGTGTATCTGCCCAGTGCCACATCTTGTCAGAGCAAGCTGTGGTCACAGTCCCCTCCTAGCACCCTTGTGTGCTCCTCCTCTGGGGCAGAGCAGCAAGCACAGCAGTAACTCGATGGAGCATCTCTTACTCAGCTTTTATTGAAACTGTGCTGTACAAGAAGATATCCCCACCCCGATGCACCTCCAGCTGCATTAGACCAAAGATGATCATTTAGTCTCGACTTGCACTTCTGCAGGCTCAGAATTAGCAGGAGCTGAACTGCAGCCCCTGGGTCTCAGCTGTCCCACGGCATGGTGAGCCCCAGGGTGGGACAGAGCACGCAGCACTCTTGTACAGGAACCTGTGGGATGCCTCCCAAGCAGCTTCTGAGATGAGTTGAAGAGTTCTCTGTCAGAGGGAGAGCTCACTCTGGCTTACTCAGCTTGGGGACTTTTTTTCTTGCTTAGCAGAAAGGTCTATGAGAAGCAGAAAGATCTTTTTTTATTGCTTTGTTGGTGGGGTGCTGTTGATGCTGCTGATAGTCATGACTTTTAAATGTAAAAACTGGCATATTCCTTCTCCCACTGCTGTGCAAGAGCAGCTGTGGAAGACACAGGCAGGGCTTGCCGTGTCTCAGAGCTGTATTAACATTTGTCCTTCTTTCTGGATGGAAATCCTGTGTATCACAGTCTCTGGCAATTGATTGCAACATTCTGCCTCACAGCAGTTCTCACCAAGCCATGTAGTCAGGCCAGGACCATTTTAAATTATAAAATAGATTTTTGATCTGTCACATCCTATCACTATCCTTCTGTCTGTTTGTATGTGTTTTCCTGTGCTGTCAATTGCTATCATAGGTTTCTTTCTATAAAGTCAAAATGGGGCTGAAGACACCAAAAAAGCTGTTTTCCAGAGAGACAATGCTAGCTGGGGGAATGCTGGGTTAGCAAGACTCGGGAATAGAGATACTGATCTTTCTTTACTCTATAAGATGAACTCATGTACAAGGGCCTCTGCTTCTCTTACCAGCTACTGTTCCTATTTTCTGTTAAGATGTCTGCTTTTCACTTGTGGACATTTCCATGGGATCTTAGTTCCAGTAAGGATGCTTTGATATCCTAGAAATGCTAATAGTTGTTGGAAACCTGTTTAATGTAGTGCCATGATTATATGAGAGCTAATAACCCAAGTTTCCATTATTTGTGTAAAAATTTATTTTCTAATTAGTGGAAAAAATGGAGAAAGAAAACTATTTCAAAAGAGAGTCAAGAAAACCATCTGAGTTAATCTTCTACAGGGGGAAAGAAACATATGGAATTACCTGGAAAAGGACTTGGAGGTTATCTTTGAGCACTGATCTTTCCACCTATTTCTCCCATTCCTTCAGGGCAGTACCAAACCTTTATTCAGCTCTCCTTCCAGCAGCCTGTTCTCAGTTTTCCTGATCTGCTTTTCTCCTCCCAAACACAGAAGGAATTGAGGACAAATTTGAAACTCATGCAGAAAACCTCTCGGTGCTTGCAGAGCTGCTGAAGCACCTTTGAGACCATTTGGCTGCTGCTGCTGCAACCCCACAGTGTGCAGGGTGGTGCAGGAGTGGTCTCAGAGCACAGCTTCTCCATGGACTGGACCTGCTCTCTCTCTTTTGTCTGGTTCCTGCCTAGTGCAGCAGAGCCTGCCAAGGAGGAAAATCATTATGGAAAAGATGGATGTAATGCTATAAACAGGGAGGGGCTATTGGGTGAAAAGCTTTCACCATAGTTCTTTGACTGCAGTTTTAATAGTGAGCCATGGAATTGCCAGAAAGAAAGATGAAGTTTTCAGCTTCTCTACCTGGAGCATGCTAATGCATTTCATTGGAGGCCTCTTGGATGTTTTATATGAGAACAGGAAGAGGTAAGGTGTGGTACATCTTTCAGACTGCAGAGAAGCTCACAGCAATCGGAGAGTGCCTTTTGGAATAAAAACTTAAATTCCAATTTAAAAAAAGGCATCCCACCACATTGTTTCCATTTCCTGTCTCAGACCCTGCCAATTTTTTTTTTTTTTAGGACTTTTCTTCATAACACTATAACAACCAATCATGATCCTGGGCAGGGGTACTTGGTAGTTGTATCTGTTCTGGAAATAAAGACATAAATACAAACCATATTTTTGCCTGAGCAATGTTGTGTGTTATTGACAATTGTTTTAGAAAATGAAAAATCTGTTTGTAATAGGAATCATAATAGGATTGTTATAACTTGATGGTCTAAAAGTTTAAATGGGTCAAGTTTGAGGAAGGAGAGGCTACATCTCTTTGACCATCTGACACAGTTGGAGAGACTTGCTTTGAGCATGTGAGTCTGTCTTGACGCCAGTTAAAACAGCAGTCAGAAATCCGATCTGCTCTTAATTTTCTTGATTTTTGCCCAGGCTGCTAAGGGTGGTTTGGTTTAGTTTTTATTTATCCCAGGAGGCTAATGAATGCACAGCAGCTATCTTGGTCTGAAATGCAAGGGCAGACAAGTTCTCAGCAGATTTTTACCAATGGGTAGGGGACAGAGTCAGTCTTGTGCTCTTTATTTTAGGTTTACCTTTTGGTAAAGCCACAAAGCTCTACTTAAAAGTGTATTTTAGAGCAGGAAAGTGAACTTATGTTGATTATTTTGGTGTTGTGTGTGGAAAAACAAATCAAAGCAACCAAGCAAACAGTGATAAAGCATGTCTCCCCATTCAGCAAATTAGGGCATTATGCAATGGATGGAGGGGTTGCATTTCAAAAGTGCTTGTAAGCTTGTCCTTTTATTAGGGTGTCTTCTGCTCAACTTTGACTGGGCAGACCTTGTATTCAGGGGAGAAGATTAATTTACAGCTATAAGACACTTTTACACCATATCATGTTCTTTTTCACTAGTTCAGAATATTTGTGTAATCAAACTCAAATCAATATTCCCTGTTGGATGTGTTAGAGAAATGAAGACAAAAAAGTGTTTCTGTGAATGCCTTGAGGCTGTGGCTATAACAGTTGTCACTGGCTTAAAGTTATGGTAAAACTGATGTGCCCTTGTTAGTGTTATTAATGGTTGGAAGAAGTGAAGCAAGCGATGGGAAATGAGCTTTGTCTCTGTGCAGGCAGGCTTTTAAAATAGGAGACAAAGAAGGATTTGCAGAAGAAAAAATAGGAAAGGAAATGTCAAAGGGTAAATATTTTCTCCTGCATTATCCTTTGCCATGGTTGGAATGAGAGAGTAAAAGAGCAATAGCCTCAAAAGATATTTCTCCAGCCTTCCATGCAAACTTCACTAGCCGTGACCAAAACAGTGCCTAGAAGGAAGACCAGTCCAGGTTTAAAAATGAAGAAGTCTGATTGCAGTGTTCTAGCTTGTGTTACCTGATATTATTCTGAATAGTTCATTTATAGTAAACAAGAGTTTGCCGTACTGATCTAAAAGATACAAAAAAAATTTCCTGTTAAATCTAAAAGAGGTGATTCATCCAATAAAGGCCTATTTCTGAAAATTTTGACCTTGCAAAATTAGCCTGGAATAGACCTTTCAAATAACCCATAGGGAGGATGGGAAAGTGCTGAACTCATTGATCCAGCTCTTCAGGGCTGCAGTCAGACATGGTCAGTTTTGGCTCAATTAATTAAAAAAAATTTCCTTCTAAATAGATACTTTAGAGAGGCATATTTGATTTTAACAACATCTTCAGTTGGAAGTTGTTTCTTGTGTAAATTAGGCATTTTAGGATACGTGTGGTGATGTAAATAACAGGGTTACAAAACAGCCTTTGACCTGACTCTGTACCTGCAGCTGACCTGCAGAGCCATCCCAGGAAAGCAATTCCCATCATGTGTGTCTTTTCTTAGAGTGCAAAGGGGGTGTTCCCAGTAATACTGAAAATCAGCAGCAGCCTGTTGTCTGGAGACTGAGATAGCCCCATGGAAACAGAAAGCAACCTTAAATTCCGTCTTTATTAAATGCCCACAAGGTGGCACTTGTCATCTTTTTACCTCTCTGAGAGCCAAATTTTTATACTTTCAGAAACACTTACAATAATACTAGGTGTTTTTGAAACTTATCTTATACCTGTGTTTTCCTGGGGTATTTCCCCACCCCTCCATTCTCTTCACTACTGTGAAGAGAAAAACAGCTGTGTTTTGCTTGTTACCATTGCATATGGGAAAATTTCACTTTAAAATTTAAGTTTAATTTTAATTTTTTCATTGTAAAGGATTTTTTAAAAAATTATTTCCCATTACTCTTTCAGTCATATGCCAGTATTTTATATGGCAAAGACAAGGAAAAATGAGTACTTGCTTCCCTTGCTTTGGTTAAATGAAAATCTAGAAATGAATGATTTGTAGCCTGGTCTAAAAGCAATGCTTGTGATGAGCAAAATATTACTTCTTAAAATTTCCCATCATTCATAGAGCCAATAATAGTAGACCTGCTCATAAAAGGCATTGAACTCTGGCTGTTTTCAGTGGGTCTCTCATTCAACCCCATTAGAAGCATTCCCACAGAATTTATTGTTACCAGATCAGACGTTTTAGAAACAGGATGGCAATATAATCAGTTTTTTTCTTTCCCCCTCAAGACTGGTGTAATTATCAGAGCATGCCCTTCTTTAGGCCCCTTCACTTTTGCTGAGTGTGCTTTCTTGTCTCCCCCTTGGTCACATCAGAGAAATGCCATTAGCCCTTGTAGCTTTCTGGGGCATTGTTCACACTGGCTTTCTCTTAATCATTTTTTCTCCAGTAAAAATTAGAAACCTAATTGTACTTCTTTGGAGTGGTAAAAGCAAAAGCATGAGAGGATGAAAGAGCAAATAAAAATAAGTTTTGTCCTATTAAAAATGGGGCACAGTGTGTGGGATGTAGTGCCATCTTGCAAGTGAAGGGATGCTGTCATTAGTGGCATCTGTTTTCAGTGGTTTGTGTCTTTCCCTTAGACTGTAATTTACTCTTGTTCTCCTCCCAGATGAGGATGACTCTGAAAAAGAGAAGAAAATGCATTGAACTGCTTTCTTTCTTAAATAACTCAAACATCATTTAATTTTAAAAGTCCAAAGCTGACCACATGCACTGGAATTTATGGACTTTGAGAAGTGTAGCTTCCTGCGCCAAAGGGCAAGGCAAAGCAGTAGAACTTTGTGCAAGAAGAGTTGTCACTGGTGACTGTCCCCTGTACCCAGAGGCCTGGGCACATTGCTGAGGGTGGATGGCTTCAGTGCCTTTGCTGTGTGCCAGCTTTCCCAGGGCTGGCCCCGCAGCAGCTGGGGGGGCTGGAGCTGCCTGCCTGCGACCTCTGCCTGCAAATTGCCAGGAGATGGACCTTGTAAGGTGGCAATAGCTCCTTTTTGGACATAGAGGCAATTTGTCTCTGTGGTCAGACTGGCATTTAGTTGGCATTTAGCAGCTACCTGTCACTCCAGCTCCCCACCACGGTGGGGTGTGTCAGCAGCACGATGGGCTCAGAGCAGGGGATGCTCTGCTGGGAGGGTTATCTGTCTGCACATCACCTGCCAGCCTGTTGAACTGGATGCCTGACAGATGTCTTTTCTCTACCTGGAGATGGTGGAGAAAATACATGGTGGTTTATTTGGAGACTTTTGCACTGAAGCTCCTTATAGCAATGGTATAATGGAGGAGCCTTAATATGTCTAAAAGTTTTCAATGCATTTTTTCTTTTTCTTAAATCAAAGGAAATTATGTGCCAAATATAACATTAAAGTAGCATCAAAGACTCAATAAAAGTCTAGAAATATCAGTCATCATTGCTGAGTGACATACAGAAATGTGGTGCTTATTGCCTGGGGTGTTCTCAGCCCTGTGGGGATCTTCCCATAAACAAAGGAAATTCTGTGATGTCCTGGTTGTCAAACTCTAAGTGTTTTCCACATGGCCTCAGGCCATGTGTGCCATCAGGTTCTTGTCATTAATGCCTTTGTTTTAAAGCACTAATAGAGCAACATTACATTAGGATTAACATTATTTATTCAGTGACTTTTAAACCCCAATTTTTATTTTTTTTTTTTGTAAAATAACAGTATAAGATACTTTGTTTAAGAGAAAAGGAATATTACAAAAAGTTGCATGTCATATCTTTAAGCCTGTGCAAGATATTTCGGTCAGAAATAGTTTGTTGCCCCTTTGCTTTGAAAAGATGAAGGCAGGACAGGATTGAGCCAGAGGATCATTTCTCTTTTTGTATTGATGTGAAGGACTTCAATGGGGAAAAGTATTTGTTTCTAAGAAAACATTTCTTGCCAGGTAAGAAAGCCTGGCCACAGCTTTTTGACTTGTTTATTGCCACCAGCAGAAGTGCAGTTCTCCGCAGCCTTTGGCAGCTGTGTGTGGCACCCTGAAGCCAGGGCAGAGTGGGTTGGTGTCTGCAGGACCTCACATAATGGGCAGTATGTGACACTTGCTGTTTGCACCAAGGTGCTGCTCCTGCCCACCACCCCATTACAGATTTAATGTCATTTAACTCACAGCTCCATGGAGCAGAGGGTGCAAAGAGGTTTTTGCAGAGAAAGGTACAGTTCAAGGTCTTGTCTAGGAGCAAAGAAGGATGTTAGGTGTGTGTCCCTTACTTCTGCACTACACACGCTATAGGCAGGGATGGTTTGGTGTTTTCTGCCCCCTCCACCCTGCTGCCCCTCTCCCAAAGCTGCCAGGCATCATCTTCCCCTCCTGCTGCACAGGGACTTCTGCAAAATGCTTCCAGTGCTGCTGCAGCCAAGGATCAGCTTCTCATATTTACCCTGAAACCATGGAGCTGGAGCCCATCTGTTTTAGTGCTGCTGCCTAGGGCAGTGGCTGTATTCATCCTTCAATTAACTCGGTGCTGTTTGCGTTTTATTTTGGTTGGAGTGTGTAAAAGCCCTAACTGCTAGGGTCTGCTTGGCTGCTGCTGAAAACATTTTGTGATGGCTTGAGCTTAGTTTCTGAAATGCTGTTGGCACTTCTACTCTGAAAAACAGAGATGAAATTACATTTTCTGTTCAACTGTGCTGTTTTTTGTGGCTTGAGAATCTCACCAGCAAATAAATTATGGCTTTGTTTCTCTAAGTTGAGGGATTTTTTTTTTTAATGTACATCCTTTGGGCATAGAGAAGGTGCTAATAAGGAAGATCTGGGGGCTGAAGGGAGAATTTTCTAGAAGTCGCTTTTCAGGCACAAAAAGGAGTCTGTTGTATGGGTCAGCAAATGGCCACATCCGCTGGGCTGCTCGTGAATCTCTCCAGGAGTTAATTTCTGACACATGCTGCTGCCAAACAAAGCAAAATTAGCATCTTACAACACATCCTTCTGGTTAGTGCCTAGGCTGTAACTTACAGAAGAATGTTTGTACTTTCTTGCGTCTTTTCATATTTGTGACTTACACCATTCTTTGGCCCTAGATCAGTTCAGAAGATGAAATCAGACTTTTTTTTTTTTTCTCCTGATCATGTTGTAATTTGGTCCACATGGCTGAGAACTGGCCTCTTCCACAAAGTTCACCACCTGAGGCCTCACCTGTGTTCAACAGAGGTATTATTAAATAAAGTCCAAAGGTTGGGGTAAGAGCTGCTGTGTCAGCAGATAAATGATAATTTCCTCCCACATAGCATTAATCTCTGATGTTAGAGATGACCAAACTGCAGGCACTGATACTCAGTAAAAGAAAACTAAAACGGAATTCTCTACAGGAAATCTCTATGTAAGTCCTACATTGCTTTATGGGGTTACCATGCTGAGTTAAGCTGCTGCTGCTCTCTACCCTAGAGCTGGCTGATCTCTGGTGGGGAGAGAAACAGCCATTTCAAGCAGAGGTAAACATTTTTATTCTTCCTTTAAAAGGAATACACAAAGACAAGCACTCTAAACAGTTTGAGGCAATAGTAACAGTTTCATATCTGCAGTTAAAATGTACACTCTGAAAGTACTCCAGTTGTCCAGATTTATATAGTGGATAAAATAGGAGTGAGTAAGAAAGAAGCAAAATAACGAAGGGAAATGCTACATTGTAATGTCACAATTAGTCGCATTTGTGTTTTTGGAAAATCTGAGATGTTCTCTAGTGTTTGTGTCTGAATATGAACTTCTAAATGGCTGTATGGTTGTCTATTGGCAGAAGCCCATTTCTGTGGAAGTGAGTGTTTCTGATGGTCAGTCTGTGCTTTTCGATTCTTAATGGCAGGTGGTTCGTGCTCAAGATGCATAGTTTTTAAATTTTGTTTTGTTCTTTTAATGAATTGGTGTGCTCAAAGGAGGGCCTGCTGGACCCAGAGAGCAGTGCTCCTGCCCACTGTGACTTCTGGCTGTTGTCAGAAGCTGCCTGTTGTGCAGTTCTGGACTTTCTGTCTCTGTTTTCTCTGCATTTAAGCAAATTGCAAGGAACCTTGGACTAGAGATCAGATGAGATGAGACAAGATGGCTTGAGAACAAGATACTTAGCAGACAGAGATAGGGGAGTCCTAACTGGACAACATTGGGAAGCAAAGCAAAGCACTGCCCAAGGATGAGGGGAGAGGTCTTGTGTGCAGATGGAGATTGCTAAAGCTGGGGGAAGGCAAAGTCCTGGAAAAGAGAGGAGTGTGTTGGGAGTAAAGAAGATGATGGCAAGCAAGTGCTGAGTACCCAGAATTTCTCCTGTGATTAGAATATAAGGAAACCAAAGGTAGGTCTTCAGGAAACATTGCTCTTCTGAATGGCTTGGAAAAAAGTGAGAAAGGATGAGCCACTTGGATCACAAAATGCTCAGGATTCTACATATATGAACTGATGACATTAAATATTGCCTGTACCAATGCCAAAGTAAGAACAACACTATGTCTGAGTTGCTCAGAGTAAAGTTGGTGTAACAACACTTGTCAGTATCTTTATAGAAAGCTGAAGAAAAGTGTTTATTATCTTACATGGTAAATTTGGCTTATAGGAAATCTGTGTGGTTTTAAAGTACATATGATCTGCACTGTGTATGAAGCCCAGCTAACTCTGAGTGAAAGTATCTGTGAGCTTCAAACTGGTCTCAGTTTGAAATTGCAATTTATGTACACGGACAGTCCCTGATCTAAAATGTTCTTGTTGATGAGACTGCCTTCGTACTGGCAAAAATCTGACCAGTGCTGGTAGGATTGCTTCTGGACAGAGCTGAAAGCATCAGCTTATGTGTTTGTTTTCTGTAGTGCTCTAGGCCTTTGGAAAAGGGTAGCTTTAAGCATCTCACTTAGGGCAGAAAATACAGTTAAGATAGAACCTGATGCACAGCCCTTGTAGAAAATTATTTTATCCTGGAAACATTTAGCAGAGCTGAGTTACTGTGAAAAAAACTGAGAACTGACAGTGTAGGGTTTATTGCATTAATTAGAAAGTGCTGCAGCATTAGTGAGAAAATGTATTTTGGGTTCCACATTTCCTGTGGGTTTTTTATCATGCCTGTAAGAGCTTTTCAGATGCCTAATTGGAGATGCTGTATGTGGAAGCCTGTACCACCTGAAAATCAAACCCTTTTCCTAATAATGTATTTCCAAATACTTTTGATGTATTAAATGGGACCACATCAGTTAATCTTTAAAAACAGGTGACTAATAGACAGGCCTGGTGTTTATGCTTATTCTATTTCATCTTTGTGTAGGAGGATACTTTTAGTAATAGAAACATTCTTTTTCAGAAACAAACACTACAAACCCTCTGATTCACTGTTTCACTGTGCTTGTTCTTGCTACTACACTGAGTTATATTAGATAACTTTTTTTTTAAAATCACAATAGAAATGACCTTTTGTTTTTTCATTACCTCATGTGGGATGGCTGGAGGGTATTCTCACACTGTAAAGGCAATAAAGCCTTTACAGTGTGAGAATACCTGACAGATTTTTTTTTTTTACAAAATCCTTGTGCACAGCTGCATAACATAAATCATTCCTTTCCAATGTTAGATACTGTTGTATGAAAGTAACTGCTGTTCTTGCCTGACTTTAACAAGGCTTGAGGTTTTTTGTTAGGCACAAATATTGTCGCTTCTTAGTTTTATAACCATGCTGCCCTTGGTTGTAATAATTGCATGGCTTGAGTGTGAGCAAGTATAGGTTAGACTGCTAAGATGTTTGTATTTTCATAACAGTCAGCTCGTATTTTAAAAATACCATGTGCGTTGTCCTTTATTAAAATTATTTATTTGTAAATTCAACTAGTGCATATAATGCCAAACCCGAAAGTATATCAAAAGCAAATTCAGGCATTGGGGTAAGAGTTGTCTTCTGGGACTAAAGCCATTATTTTTCTTACAAGTTTTGCCCCTTTTGCATGTGACATTGCACTGCTACGGGATCACGTTACAATGCTTCTGGAATGAATCGACTTGCACTGCCTTAATTGAAGGTATCAAAGTAGGAATTAATAACCCTGGCTGCATCTGTGCCGCTGATTTGCTTTCACTGCCAGTGAAGCTCGAGCTGCTTAAGGCCTCTCTGCAGATTCAAGGTGTTCTTGCTGATCTGCAGGATGTGGTAGAGCATCTGCGGGACCTTCCAAAGATCAAACCCCATCATATTCAGGGGGATGGCAGTTTAACTGGGTGCTGCCTTAATACTGAATTCATAATGAATTGTATTTATAAAAACCACTGCCACCAAGGTGGTCTGCAAGAACTGCACCCTCTCCATGCGTAGAGCTAAAACATGGGGTAAAAAATGGAATAAAATTACAGCGCAGTCAGGGCAGGGAGTGTTCTGGGAGAGTCTGGCAAAGTCTGTGCCAATTGAACTGGAAAATATCTCATTCCACTAAGCTCTAGTTTAGAGATTTTTGACATGACTATATGTGTGAGATGGACTACAACAAGTATCTGAAGAAGACAGATTGCTTACTCTAAGGGGAGACAAAGCAAAATCTCAGCTTCAGGCTCAGTTTTGCAGGCTTTAAGGACTCTCAAGTGGAGATGCCATTCAGGCCAAAATTCAAGCACCAGGTTCCCAGACTGCTTGATCTTTAAGTAACCTTATAATAAAAACTAGAAATGTGTGGTTTGTTGGATGCAGAAGGTAGTTCCAGTGAGCTGACAATTGCAAACAGGGCTTGGGAATGAACTCTGCAGTCACACAGACAGCAATGCTGGCTGTGTGGGTGGCTCAGCTCCTGACCCTGTGGTGTCATGAGGGTGGAATAACTCTCACCAGCTCCAGGGCAGATAAGCACAGCACTTGCAGAAACCCTCAGTGACTTTTGGCATCAGAACTGAAGCTGGTCAGAGCAGTAAAACCGTAGATCAGAGCCGAACTTTGCAGCACAGCCCTGAGCTCAAAATGTCAGATCACTTTTAAAGCAAGTCATAAGAGTGACAGAATTTAGAAGATATTGGGATTATATTTTTTTTAAATTTTTATTTGAGAATTAAAATCTGGGAGTAGAAATATGTTAGTACTTTTAATATACACTCACCACTTCCAAAAAGAGCTTGTACTCAGTATGAAAAAACCCCTCCTCCTCCAAAATATTTTGCCGTCCTTGCACACTCTAATTTTATTTTAAGGGTTGTTAATTGCCATCCACAAGAGGAAAAAGCTAATGGCAGGAATAAGTTGTATGGAAACTCATTTATTGGAATAGAAATTGAAATTTAAAAAATCTTTCTGGTGTAGGTGAAAATGGAACTTTTATATATAATACATAGAAAAATAATATATATTCTCCTCCCTCCTCACAATATACTGGCTTCTGATCTGCATGTTTGCCATTTTTCAAATGTTTCTATGGTTTTTATTCTAGCTGGATAAAGAAAATACTTTTTTACCTTTTTAGTTTAAGTAAAAAGGGGAAAATTTGAACAAGTTGTTCTATAATAGTGAAAGACAAGTTTAGAACCTAGGCACAATATTATCTTGATAATTCTGCAAGTGCTTCTGCAGGTTTTTTCTGTGTTAAAATGTTTCCAACACAACATCAAGATTTTTTGTTTTCTTTCAGATACTGATGAATACAGACCACCTGTTTGGAAATCTTACTGTGAGTATCTCAGCGTTTCGGTCAAAGCTGAAAAGGTTTTAATGGCTGCTTTAAAATACTAATTTCTTTTTTCATCAGAATGTGAGTTTAAGAAGCCTCAAAAGGGTTCATTTCTCTTTAGAGATAGGTGCAGTTGAATACTCCTAAGGACAAGTGAGCACAGATTATTTGGAGGAGTAGATTCTCTGCCCCTTATTAACATAAGTTGTCCCACTCCTGATTGGTCTCGCTTATAGTGGTTTGTCTGCCTAGACCAGCCTTACATAAACTCCATTCATGCCTTAAAGGTGGTATCCTTGCAAACTTCTAGGCCTTTTGTGGATCTAGTACCTTGCATTGCTTGAGCTGGTTAAAAGAACCTCAAAATAAATTGTTTTCATCAGAAATTTGTGGATATAATAAAACAAGAGCATTTGTTTGGCCTGGTGAGCCAAATCAGAAGCAGGTTTTTTGAAGGCCTGACTAGCAGAGCCAGATTTGCTTCCACCTGCCCATGCTCTGCAGTTTTTGGTGTGTGTGTGCCCTAGCCCAGGGGAGCTGGCATTGCAGGCTGCCTTAGTCAGGGGTGCAGGGCAGCAGTCCAGGTGCCTTGTCCTGAGATCAGTGCCACTCTCCTGGGAACTTCACAACTTGCTCTTCCCATTTCAAAAAAACCAAACCCAACCCAAACAGAAAAAAAGCAAACAGCCATTTTTAAATGCAAAAGAATTCCATGTAAATGACCTCTTGTTTGGCTGTGCTAATGGAAGTTTAGGGACATGGAAGAGAACATGAGAAAAATGTAAAAGAGCATCATAGCTTCCCACAGTGGCTCACCTATAAATTCTAGTTCTTTGCAGATAGAAAAGCTAAGATGTGAGACATTTTGAGACTCAAGGAACCACAGCAAGAAAGAAGAGTCTTCTGTGAAAAGCAGATTTTGAAAACAGAATGCTTGTGTGAATAACACATTTAACAGTTTAGGGATGTCAGACTTACATTTGCATTACTTTGTATATATTTAGCTTGGTGTCTTCAGGCTGGATAAAGGGATTTGCTCAAGCAACACTTCTCATCGTGAAAATGTTTGCTCTCTAAAGGTTGAGGAGATTTAGCACCTGGGAAAATGTAGTTATTTCAAAAGGTTCTTAGTTTTCAGCCAGGTTCTGTGGATCATGCTGACCATTGGTCTCCACTTCTCTTTTGTGAAATTCAGAAAAATCTTTACTTGCTCTTTCATTTTATTTTTTTTCCCTTTGAACTTGGCTCTGCACTTCTCAGAATTAAATATGGACAAGGTCCAGTGTCATCAAACACAATTTTTACAATAGAAGTTAGGGAATCTATGTGCTGGCAATATAAATGGTCATGCTATGCTTAAAATTATAATTGCATTTTTCTATAGCAATGTGCTGTCTTTCATCACTTGCAAAAATAATTTTTGTATTACCAGTACAGTATGGAAATTACTGATTTAGTAGCAACAGGAAAAACCATAAGGTTTTTTTATTTGGAACAAAGGGAGTGTTCTTTTCCAGTTTATCTTATGATTCAATGATCATTGGGCATCTTGCCATTTTTCCATTCCCATGTAGGTTGACACATAAATATACCATTTGCCAGTGGAAAAGACTTGGGATCAAATGAGAATCATAATGAAGTCAAATTGAATTGGCTAAATTAATGTACAGTCTTATTATCTGAGGTGATAGCACATGTAGACCTTGGTATTAGTACTAATGATGAAACATAATTAAATTTTAAAAGATTAAAATCCCAAATGTTCATTTTTCCAGTTTTAATGTGCCCTTGAAATACGAACTTACTGTTCACTTCATTTTGAAGGTGGCTTGCCAAACAAGATTCAGTTGGTATAAAAGTTTAAGTTATTGCTTTGTTATTATACTAGAAAGTCTGTAGCATTAAATTTACATCTGGTTCCAAAGATCTGTTCTGGTGAAGCCTATTTTAAAAATAGAAAAAGAGGAGGAGGGAAGATGTAAATATAAGTAAGTGTACGTCTTAATTTGGGCTTTAGCTATTATAGTCTGCTACTCACCTCGTTATGTGTTTAGATCTGCAAATGCAAAGGCCATCTTTCTTGAGAAAGGTCCTCACTGAGCTCTGGCAAAGGCAAGAGGGTTTGATACTGCTCTCAGTTCTGAGTGATTCTTGTAAAGTCTTGACATATTGCAGGTGACTTGGTGTGTGCCCACCATAGTAGGATTGGGCTCCATCTGCTTACTGAAGAAAGTCTGACAGCAGCCTGATTTGACATATAATGGCATATAATTTGTGTTTGTTGTGATTCTTTTTCTGATCTGTTTGTTGGAACTTGTCTGGTCTCACCTAGTTATTCCATTTTACTTGATCAATTGATTGTAAAGAAAAACAATATCCAGTTTTGGCTTGCAACATTCTTTTTTTCTGACCACGCGTTAGTAAATTTTTATATCCCTGTGTTATACTTTGCAGAAAGTCTCCTTTATTTAAACAGCAATGTTTAGTGTTAAAATGCCTGACTTACACAATGATTCTATATTAATTAGAATTTAACTTCTGCCTCCTTCCAGTGTATCAGTTGCAACAGGAAGCTCCCCATCCTAGAAGAATAACCTGCACCCGTGAGGTAGGTATGACAGTGTTCAGTTTTATACAGTCCAGTAATTCCATGTCTGTATTTATTTGTGTCCAGCCCAAAGAGTGGTTCCTTGGGGCACTTCCTGCTGTGATTAGAGTGAGCAGCCTTGGGGGCACTAGTACTCTGAAATCCATTTGTTCTAAAAATGGAATTTAAAGCATTTTGATGTGTATCATCAGTCAGGGAGAATCATTTACTACTTTCTGATTCTTAGATACATGGAAACACACCTTTTCTCCTCCTTTTTGCATCAGAAATTCACAGAAGCAAGAGCAGAGCTATACAGGGGAACTATGCACCTGTTCATACAGACATCACTGCTAGATGTGTAAAATAAATCAGAAGAGGAAAGACTAAAACCTCCCCTGGTGCTGTTATTTGAGTCATAGTACTTAAGGCTCATTAATAGCAGGGGCTAAGCTATGCAGAGGCACAGATTTTATGGCCTGAAGTGTAACAGTGGGATCCCATGGACAGACAGTGATATGGAAGCACCTGCTCATGGGATCAGCTGTTGAGGTAGAGCCCACATTGCTGCAGTGCCCTGAGCTGCCATTCAGCAGAGCAGCACCTCCCCAGGGCTGTGGTGCTGGAGGTTTAACTGGCACCAAACACTGGTGCCAGCAAGATTTAGTCATAACTGCACCCATCTTGCAGCTTCAGTGATGGACCTGGGAAACATTAATTTCAGTTTCAAAAATGCTGAAGTGTTAGGCAGTATTACAAAACACAGCTCCTGCTGAATAACTGGAAGTTATTTCATTGCTGCAATAAAACTTGAGTATTTTTATCATGTGCCAAGAGAAAGAAAACTAATCTTTGAGATATGTTGGTTACTTTGACACAGTGTTAAATACAGAGGGATGTAGCACTCTCCAGAAGAAATATTAATAGCTTATAGTTTAGATCACAAGGAGGATTATTTGACAGAATTAAACAAGCATTTCTCTGTAATTTTTTCAAAAGTCCACCTATGATTCTATGAAGTAGTCTGTCAATTTTCAAAATAAAATGTAGTGATTTAACAGAAGTGAAGTACTGCATTTAATGGAAGCACTCATTTTCTTCTAAAATAGGTATAGCTGTAACTTACTTCACTTCAACAAGATACAGCTATGGGAAAGAACATTACATGAATTATATAAGAATTATTGCAAAAACTTTTGCTTTGACAAGGATTTCTGCTCTTAATAAGTGTCCAAACAGAGGTATCCCAGTTAAAATTGTTGTGCAGGTATCTTAGGTACATCAAATAAGGTCAGATGGAGATCTGAAGGAGAGATAGCCACAGAAGATAAGGTCCAACTGTTAAAAAGTGGAAGTTTTTCCATTTTTTATTCCCATTGCAACATTATTAAGAAGGTTCTGTTCTATTTTGAGTGTTCTCTATGTTATATTTTCCCATTACATTAATATACAAAGTATCTGAAGTCTTGTAAAAGCTTCATATTACAGTACAGGTTTATGATTCAGACTGCACACCTGCATAGGATAAACTATTTTATTCCTTGCCTCCAATGGATTGTGCTTTTTGTTGTAAAGTGCTGTTGGATAGTTGCTTTTTCCTTCCTCTCCTCAGAGGTATTTCACTGGTGGGAGAAGTGGTAGTGTGTGTGTGGTTATGTGTAACAGGCACATTGTAAAACCTTGCAGGGATTTTTGGAAGCCCTCTGACAGTGTTCCTTGAGGTGCTGCCATTACACCTGTACAGTCACTGTAGCCTTTTATTTTCTGAGCCTTGTCTCTGAGTCCTGCTGTTGTTTACTCCCACAGTGACAGACTTACAGTGTAATGCTCATAAAGTTGCCTGACTCTTGTGATGCTGGGTGACAATTTTTCTGTTTTTTCAGTTGGATGCTTTGAGAACCTCATTTGTGAATGTTTTAATTCCCACAGAATTAGAACCTTCATTTTTCTGTTTATATTTTGATTTCTTTAAAAGAAAAAAACCAAAACAAAAACAACAAAGATATTTTAAAAAACCAAACAAACCCATAATAGAAAGTACCAGCACAGTTAAGGAAATCATACAATGCTTAATATAACAATTGTAATTATTTTGTAATTATTTGACTGCACAAAGTATATGTACTCTGTAGTCAAGGAGAAATTGTACACTGATACAGGAGTCTGGGCTATTCAGTAAGATCTATTGGCAGTATATCCCAGGCTAGTTTGACTGCAGAGAAGGGCTTAGGGGTCTTTTGCCCTAGGCAGTAACAACTCACAAGCAAATTTCATACTAAGTTCTTCTTCATAGAATTTCTTAGAATACTACTAGCTAATCCAGTCAAATAAGCAGAGACATAAATGTGTATTCAGTATCTGAAAAGTAAAAATTTTTCCTGCCTCTGGAGTGATGAAACTGTTCAGCTATTGATCAGATACAAATTGTCCTCTTTTTAGAATAGGACAAGATACTTGTTCCAAATATAAAAGCATCTTTGTAGGTCTTCAAATACGAATCACACTGACTACTACAATTTTCTCATCCTCATTTTCACTGAATTTATATTCCGTTAACTGGAAAATTTTATTAGCTGTAATACAGATAGTAAATTGAAAAATTGGACTGGTTTACAAGGGACAATTTAGTGTGGGTGAGTGGTGGCCTGTAGCCTGTTACAGTCAATGAGGGATTTGCAAAAGTAGCACAAACAATCAAAACACTGCTAAGTCTTGTCATCAGTGGAGAAAGAAATGCAACACATTATTGTCTGTAATGTCAAATTTCTATGAATTTATTCCATTACAAGATTATGACATATGACAAACTTTAAGTAAGTGTAAAATTATCCCTGTGTCAGAGTGAATGGAAAATGAGACATTCTGTGTTTTAAAATAGTGTCTTGAACTCTGCAGAGTAAACCTGTGTCTGCACCATGAGCATTGTTGTAGAAACTGGGAAATAAAAGCTGCAGATTTATGAACTAGTGAGAATAGAAGTAAATAACACCAAACTATGAGAGAATCAGTCAGGTATTTAGCTGCAGAACAGAGCATGTTAAATACACATTTTATCATTGAAGAATTAGTTTATTTTTTAAAAGTTATTGGAAGCTTATTTTTAATAAAGATAAAATTGAAGGAACACATTATCAGTGTGCATTTTCTACTTCTGTATTAATTCTATAAAATGCAGATAACAGTTTTTCATTATAAATGTTGAACAATTTATGCAGCGGATTTGAAGTGAAAATATATTCAGCGAGCAGTAACTTGTTTAACCTTTCTCTCTGGTTTTAGCTTCTCCTGCTTGTGTTGAGCTTTGTGATCTGTTCTTTCTCAGCTGGGTTTCTATTAGCAGCCATGCATGAGTCAGTGGGGAGCAGAATCTTTTCCTAAATGGTTGAATTATTCAGCTGTATAAACAAATTCATAAACATTAGAAGGAGAATTTTGGTCCTGAGGACATCAAAGAGGTCAGTGGGAATGAACGATATGTAATTTGTTGAGGTATTAGCACGTAAATTGCTCTTCTTTCCTCATTGTAATCCACTTGTTGACAAAAGCAAGGGTGACGATTAGGGGGAAAAGCACTTTTTAAAGAATAATTGGAAATCACACCATAAAAAACCCCCAACCCTTTATTCCATGTGCAAAGGCACACATTGTAGAAGTGCTGATCCTGAGAGCTTTATTCAACAGAATGACCTACTTAACATGAAATGCTTCTCAAATCAAAGAATTCAAGTTTCTGCTCTGCTACACCAGTTTCGTATCAGAGCAACACATAGATCAGTGGAGAGACACTGAAATAAAAAGAGAATTGCATACATTTGGGATTTTTTATTATGAAGCTGCAGCAGAGCCAAGTTTTTTAATACTCCATGAGGTTAAAGTTGATTCCATAACATTCAAAGGTTATTTGGCTTCTGCATGAGGCTTGCATGCAAATTATAATGTTGTTTGTCCAATTAATTCTGTATTCCCTCCATGAAATTAATATTTGCTGTGTATTTAATCTTATATACATGTGTACATGTACAGACATATTTAGGGCTTGACTGCTATATGAAAGCATTCCATGAACAATTTTAAATATCTATATGAAAAAATACATGTTAAGGAGAATTAAAATCACTGGTCTTTTCTGTCCTATTAGGAGTCTTCATCCTAATTCAATGCTAAAAGTTACCAAGCCTGTTAAACAGCATCTCTGTGTAGTATTGTGAAAATGGTCAAGAAAGACACAACACATGGACATATAGAATACACATCCTTGTATGTAAAGGTGGCTATTTGTAAAGGTGGTTTTATCTGCATGATATTCGACCAGGATGACTTCACACCTCAGTTTGAAAAAATGAGAAATTAAGCACTGTGGATATCTTGTTGACCTTTGTGTTTCGTGCAGGTATCATAGGGAGGCCTTAATTTTTTTTCCTGTGGCCTCTGCATTAGTGATATACAAAAAAAGACATTGGAAAAAAATATCTCGCATTTTTGTTCTTTTTCCTTTTTTTTTCCACGTTAGAAGCAATTTTTAAAATCTTGCCAAGCAAGAGTTCAGCTGATCTTTGCTGGACACAGAGAAAAAGAAGCAGCTAAGGCTGCTCTTACACTCAACAATGCTTTGGTCCAAAAATACTGCCAAATCAGAAAGAAATTCTGCAGAGAATAATTACATTGTATTTTCAGTTTTCGGCTCTAGCTAATATGACCAATTTCTTGCTATCATCTTATTTAAAAATGTATTTCCTTTCTTAGGTGGGTTTAGCTCCAGTCCAGATGTTTTGGGTTTGTTTCCTTAACTTACACATGACAGACTGTGAAAGTTGGACTAATGAGACTTCTGAACTAAACTGTTTTGGCTTTCAGTGCTCATGTGCAAAGGGAGGATACGTGGGTGCCTGTGATTGTCATTTGTAGCATTAATTTTGTGGCATAGAGTCTGGCAGGACCTTTTTGAAGTCCAAGCAAACACAAAAGACCAAGAAGGCTGTGCGTTGCTTCTGGTTCCAGAGCAGTTGGGGATAAGAACAAACACTGTCTAAGTTGCAAGGGGTGCAGTTGGTGTAGCACCACTTGCCAGAAGCTTTATAGAAAGCTTGAGAACAGTGTTTACTGTCTGACATGGTGAATTTGGCTTATAGGGGTCTGTGTGGTTTTCTCAGTGCACACAAACTGTGCTGTGTATGTAACCCAGTCATTCGGAGTGAATTGGAAGGCCCCTGCTGAGTGCTGATGGAATTTTCTTGAAGTCTTAATTATGTCAATATAGATGTCAAAACCCCCTAATATTATCATAAATGTAAAAAGTGATGAAAAAACCCCGCAACACAAATAAACAAGCAATAAAACTCAGTGAACTGAAGTTCCAGCTGCACTGAGTCTTAAGCAAAAAGTGTTGCACATCAACATTTATACTGAAGTTATTACAAGTTGGTAAAACTGATCAGTAGAGACAGTGTTAACAGAATTGATTGTTTTTATTTTTAACTCATCATCCACCAAGATGAACTGCAAGCTTAGCTAC
Organism: Petroica traversi; assembly: GCA_025920805.1. Classification (NCBI taxonomy): domain Eukaryota; kingdom Metazoa; phylum Chordata; class Aves; order Passeriformes; family Petroicidae; genus Petroica; species Petroica traversi. The sequence continues at coordinate 412,930 of JAHLSL010013211.1, forward strand.
AAATGCCTGGAAGTCCTGTGGAGGTTTTCTCAGATGCTTTGTTCCAGTCATCTGCCCATTCACATTTTCAAATGCTTGCACAGAGTATATTATAAATTGTCTTAGGATTGCAATACTCTGAAGATGCCCTGTCAAGTAACTAATCCATTTCTGAAAAGGAATGCTTTTACTCATATAAATTTTCCAGTTCTGTCTTATAAATTCACTGAGATAAATATAAAATCTCTCTAGACAACAAAACCTTATTCATGATGGAATTCTTCTCTTAACAACTGCCCCAAACTAGTGTTTTGGCTTAAGGGTTTTAGTTAAGAATTGTTGCAAGTTTCTATAACAACAACAATAGAATGCTTTCATTTTTTCTCTGTTTATGCTGCTATCTTCTTATTGAAGAAATAGCCTACATTTAACAAAAAATATCTAAGACCTTTCTTCTTTTTCGAAATGATCCAGTCTCTTCAGGCCCTTTGAAAACAGCTCTCACACCAGTCAACTCTTGTTTGCTGTTACAAAGGAAAAGGAAATCTTTCAGAACATGATAAATCTTTCCAGTGATGGAATGTTTTTTCCAAAGTGATGAACCATTACAATAGCTTTTTATTTGTTGGGAATATGGGAGAATTTTTATTAGACTGTACATCAGGATGTATGGTGTTTTTTGTTGTTTTGGACATCTGAAATCTTTATACTCCACTGAAATAACTGGAAAGAAGGGCTAATATGAGTAAGCCTTTTGTGGAAAAGATGGAAAAAAGAAACTAAAGTGGCATTCTGTGTTTCAGCATAGCTGGATTGTTTTATACTTTTTGTAGTCCAGGTTGTATAACTATTGACTTTTACTCCCCAGAGAGTTTCCCCCTTTAAATTTAACAAGGAAGGATAACCTGGTGGTTTAGATCATCAGCTGATTTCTGTGAGATCTGCTGTTCATCACTTGGCTCTAAACTTCCTGGACAAATGCAGATGCATTACTAAAATAGTTATCAGGCAGCTTGTACAGTGCCACCCTTGCAGGTTGTGTGCATTTACACTGTGAGGTCTCTGGAGCAGAGGAGGTGGAGTTACACCACATAACACATGCACACCTGCTTTTGAAGCCTTTGAGGTGATACTGCACATCACACAGTGAAGTCAAGAAGTACAAGACTTAGGCACCTGATGATTTACTCAACCATTTGCCCTCACTCTGAGGGGCTGCATAGTAGTGGCTTTATTTCAGCAGTGGCACCAACAGCTGTGATGGAAAGTAGTGTGTAAATGTAAGAGATTGATAGATCTTCAATGTATTAGTGCACTCAACTATGTGGTGAACTTACATGCATGAAATACAAACTCATTTCCCCTTTCTGGCCCTTTGTAGAAGCAATACTTAATGCCATCAGTTTGTATATGCAGAGTCCTGAGGATGACATGATCCCAGTGGCTCATCCTTTCTCTCTCTGTTTTATGCCATTCACAAATGTAATGTTTTCTGAAGGTCTCTCTTTGGTTTCCCTATGTTCTAATTGCAGAAGAAATTCTGTTGTAGATGTTTTTTGCCTGCACTTTTGCATTATATCCCTTTCTGGTTTTAATACTATATTGTAGACAGTCCACTTTCTATATAGCTTCTCTTGTTATGAAACATGACAATTTCTGTTGTTTCTTCTAGGTAGAGAACAGACCCAAATATTATGGAAGAGAGTAAGTAACAAACACTTCTGAAAGTGGTTTTTCCTGGGATATTGGTTGATAATAGTTCAGAAAAGGTGGCAGGTGTTTACTCTGTGCCCTTTGTTTCTTCTGTGTGTTTTACAGCAGTGTCTTACCATCAGATCATTATTTCAGTGCCATCACTTTTGTCTGCCTAAAATTACAGCTGCAATTTCTGATGGATATGGATATCACTGAGTGCTACTTGAAGTGAGAAAAACATGCATATATTTCTGTGCTTTCAAAGGATTGACTTTTTCTATCTCCCTCTCCAGTTGGCTTTGCAAAATGTGTTTCTGTTTACAAAAAAAAGATACTTGGATCCCAAACATGTATTGATATGTTCAGTTTATATGTGTCTTCTGTTTCAGGTTGCTAATTCAAATATGGTTAGGTTTAGCATGGAGAAACAAAGCAGATCTTAGTTATGCTTATTTTGGCAAAAGATGTGTAATATTGCTGGGTTATTACCTCAGCAATTACTGAGATTACGGCAACTTGCTAAAATCTCAGGGATCCTCAAATGCTTCACAATGTTTGATTGCATGCCACTAGCACAAAACATGTGAAGCCAGCAGGAGAAAACAGATTTATTTCTACATATTAAATTGATAGATGCACATTTAAAAACAATATACTTGTTTCATAGATATTATTTCCTAGAAGCCTTTCTAAACCATTTAAAGTAACTCCTAATGTAGGCAGAAAGAGAAATTAATTCAAATTGTAGATTCCTGCAAATCAGTAATTTTTATGTTTGTTTGTTTCTTTTTTAATTACTATTGTTGGTGCTTTTTAAAAGAAGATTGAAAGGTGATTTAAAAGAGAAGAGGCATGTGTTTCAAAAAAATGTTTGTTCCCTAGATTCCATGGGATGATCTCAAGGGAGGAAGCTGACCAATTATTAAGTGTTGCAGAGGGAAGCTATCTCATTCGTGAAAGCCAAAGGCAGCCTGGAACCTACACTTTGGCATTAAGGTCAGTAATTAATGTTTCATCTTTAAATTTATAAAATATTCAAAAGATTTTACTGTATTGCTGACCTCAGATCATAAAATTCTCTTTGATTGTTTTAATTTTTTTTTAATCATTATACTTTTTTACCTTAGTTACAGATTTGGTATCTTTAACCTTCAGTGCCCCTTTTTGAAGTGCTAACATTCCTTATTGTTTGCACAATCAGGATAATAGCAATTGTGGTTTTGCTGGTGGTGCTTAATTTTGCCCTTCTCCTGCTGTGATACAGATGTGACCCCATGCAGATGTTGGGAGAGAAGGGATCAAGAAATAAAAGCATCTTATGTGTTCCCCTGACTAGTCTGCTCTGTGTAGCTGTTGCTGAAGAACACTCAGTTCTCTCTAGACTCTCCATGGGATGGCAACAAATCAGGGGGGCTTTTTGTCTGAACACCTGTTAGCTAATAGTGTTTGCAGATCTACTGCATTCTGCAAAGTTCTGGCAAGTGGATCAGCTATAAATAAAAAACTCAAATAAAAATAGTTGTAAGTTTTAAATAGCTTAGTTACTTTTAAGATATTGGAGGTTATTTTGGCCCGTGTTGTACACCTAAGTACTCATATAGGAGATGGTGATTATTAGCAATGCTTTAAATCCAAGTGGGACAGAAAAATATTGAAGGAGAAGGTGCAGTTACTGTAAGTTTTATATGGGTAACATTAAGATTATAATTAATAATGTCTTCAAATAATAGGTTGTAATGAATTAGTTTTTCAGGGAAAAAAGGGTATATTTTATGAGAGATTTGTTTTTGTGGTAATAAGATTATTTACATTTACACTGACTTCCAATAACAGTGTAAATTTGGTATTTCTTATTAAAATAATACTCAATTTCATCATCTTCTGCTCTTGCAATAGTCTTTTAAAGCTAAAAAAAATCAGTTGTTGTGACACCTGGCTTGAAGGCAGAGCTCCCACCCCTTGCCTCCAGTGGTGCAGAAGGCACAGGGCCTATAGACTAAGATGAAGCTGCTGAGCAGCTTGTAGGATGTATTGCTACTGGTTGTTTTTCACATGCACCTCCAGTACAGCAAGTCAAAAGATGGCTTTTTCCTCAGGTTTGATGGTATCTCTTTCAAACTGGAAAACCCCTTTGAAAACAATAAAGTCAATTTTATACCAAATAGAGAAAAGATTGGGTCATTGTTAGTGGTCAGTTTGGGAAGAGGTTTCAAATTATAGCAAATATATAATTGATTTATTCAGATGAGATTCAGTGTTTGGGAAAATACATCAGAATCTGAAACTGCAGCATCTGGCAGCCATTTCATGTTTAAGTGCTGAATGACTTGTGTATGAAGGGCAGTGGGTTTAGGTGGCTGCTTTCCTTCCCACAGCAGATAATGCTCTGTTATCTTGCTGTTGGCCTTCAGTGTATGAATGAGGGTGTTTACTGTCACACCTTAGGTGGAACTTGGTGAGCTGCAGTGCTGTGTCTTCCACACATTGGAGTGTTACCACTAGGATTTCTTTTTTGTAACTACTAGCAAGTATAGCAGGAGTCTGCATTTCATTGACTGGAGGGAGAGTTTTACTCAGTTTCTATTTTTTCTCTCTCTGGAATTATAGATGTAGACTATAACCATTGCCCAAAATGTCCACTGACTGTGTTTCTGACATTGGAGCCTCTCTTGAAGACTAGGTTCTTTCTGCACTCTGTCTGTGCATCCTGCCTGTGAGAAGTTTGTTGTGATTGCCATGATGAGCTTATGTAATTTTATCATTTTTTGAGAACATCACTTGTGTTTGGGTCACTACACTGCCAGATGGCAAAGGCAGCCCTGTCTGCAGTTTAGATAATCCCAGCAGGAATTTAAGAATGTAACTTCCATGGCCAAAACCAGAGCTTGTCACTAGGATGGTATGTATGAGCAACACTTTTCCAAGTTCAACAGAAGGCTTTGATTGAGTTCAGGATCTCTAATTCCACCCTTTCACATCTAGCTGTATGAACCAATTTGATGTTTTCATACTGGGTTGAAGTGCCACTCTGTTTCTCAAGCAGTCATGGTAACTTGAAGATCACTTCAGCAAGATTTTCGCTCTTCCTTCTTTACCTCTGTTTTACCCCTTAGAAGGTGTGGGAGGTAAGAAAACTTGGTCAGCTGTTACATAAAACAACAGACTCAGAACAGGTTCCAAGAATTTTAAGAAGTTAAACCAGCAATTCTCAAGAGGTGCTCTAATTCTGCAGTAACATAGCGACAAAACATAAAATGAAATACCCTTGTTTTCCAGTTGTTTTTCAGGTACATTTTGGTTAAAAAATGGAAAAAAGTTGAGTAAAATTTAGATTCTTGAAGGTGCCATCAACTCTCGGCATAAATACTTAGTTCCCTCTGTATTTCTGTGTATCTACTCAATCTCCCTCTCAGTGTTTGTTGCCTGATGTGTCAGGCTTTGACAAGTCTGTCAATTCTGATTAGAGCAAATTTGAAACTGCCTATGAAGTGCGATTGCATCATGAAATCCCAGTTCACCGAGACATAAAAGTCTCGTGGAAGCTCTGGGCAGGAGCAGCTGATGTTGAGACTGAGACAGGTTTGTTTCCTGGCTTGTAGCTGCTGCTGGTTCTGCTGGGGAGGCAGGCAGGTCAGTGAGACAGACGGCCCAGCACGCCCAGCTCTGGCAGATGTCTCCTTCCTGTGTTTGTGTCAGCGTGCCTGGGAACCCTGAAAAACCCAGTGCATCCAGTCGTGAAGAGCAGTTTAGTGAAACAGGATCATTTCCCTTCCTGTGGCAAGGTATGATGTCTCTGTAATGAAATGTTTCCAGTCACCTTTTCTGAAATGGAGAAGAACAAGGCTTTTGTGATTTGTCCTGAGGACCCAAGCCAAACAATTCCTCAAATCATCATGGAACACTTTCAGTGTTACATTTGATTTCACCAACTCTTGTAGCTGATGTCCAGAATCTCAGTGTCCATACCAGCCAGGACAGCACATCCTGTTCAAGATGACCTATGCCACATGTTTTATTTCTTTATTCTCTAAAACCACAGCATTAGGCTGTGGTGCTTGTATGGAGCTAACTTCAGTTATCTAAAGATCTTGTTCTTGAGCTGCAATAGTTACAGACATAGCCTAGCACCACTTAAATGACCAAATATAGGACAGGAAAAATAATCTTTTTGCAAGCTTTAGCAAAGCAGTCAACTGTCCTTAGTGCAATACTGTGGAATAGCTAATTGAGTTTGAAGTGAAGATTTTTAATACTTTTTAAGGGAGTGAAAGTGGCTCTAACCCAAAAAAACTTTTCAGTTTTTAAAGTTGCTGTTCAGTTACTGTAAAATCTGCTTTCCACTTATATAACAAGCTGCATTTGGATCGTCTTATGATGAGCTATTTTTGTCTACTTTCATCCATTATTGTGCAATTAATTTGCATCATGACTTTTTTAAAGGCAGACTACCTTTTAAATCTAAATTTGAAACCAAAGATGATGGGGCTTTTTCAGAAAATAAATTTCTCAGAATTTGTAACAGAGGTAGAAGTATGCTCTTAAAGAAAAAGAAAATGCTAACTTAAATTTTTTTTTTAAGTATAGAGGTTTGACTAAATATTCAGAGCTGTCCTTCAAATAAAATTGATGTTCAGGGCCTAAGAAGGCCTGTAAAATTGTGTCAGCTCAGATACCATGTAAAGGAGAATGAGGCATGAAGACCACTGAGAGCAGCAAATCAGCACCCTACTATATTTAATGCCTGTACTTAATCATGGATGCATTCCCCAATCTTTCCTAATTAATTAATCAGAGAATGCCACTGAAAATGTTTTGCAATCTTGAGGTTTAAAAAAAAAATTACTAACATGAGAAAACAATCACAGATTTATATCTGTATCCATATATATCAGCAATCTCTGTTAGAATAAAAATATATAAAATACATCGTAGTGATAATTCAGTGTTCCAAACAGATTAAAAGAATGAAAATTCCTAATTAACCTCTGGAGCTATTAGATCTGTTATTAAATTTGGCAAAAGAGTAGTACATTACTCAATGTTAAGACCTATAGCAAATGGCAGTAACAATAAGACATGGTTTGCAATGTAGCTTTTTGTGGTGGAGAGCTTGTTTAATAATTAGGATGAGGATAAAGAGGAAATGGGTAGAGAGTGTACTAGTGGTAGGCGTTGAAGTGTGATGGTACTGCATGTTCTTTTGAGCAGATAGCTGCTGTAGCACATTTAATTGGTTACCATGGTTTCCCTTCCTGCAAATTCTATTGTTGTGATACTGAGAATGAATTGAAATTAGGTTCTGCAGCATGATTTTCTTTAAAAAAAGGTAAAATGTGAGCCATGACTATGAGTCATGTTTTCTTTATGTTTGGGGGTTTGGGCACATTGAAGATTATGTTGCACCAGGAAAGAATTCTTCAGGTGAAACAAATGTCAAAAATTAGTAATCTTTATTTTAGTCAGCCAATTGCATGTCTGGTGCAAATTCATACATATATATTTCATATATAGTATGAAATTTTGTTAAGAAACTAGCCACTGTCATTTTAAAAGGAGACCTAATTGTAGGCTATTAGAGCATAACGCTGCAAATGAACCTTTTACATTTCAGAGGAGGACTGTTTTGGTAGCTGGATGCTGTTTATTTCCAGTGGGCTCTTTTGGGACACGTGTGTAGTGCTGTTCCAGAACACGTGTGGATTGCTGTGGAATTACTTACACATGTAGAATTCAACATCTGCAAAAGGCTTCTTGAATTCAGAGATTAAAACTGTTGATCTGCATTCTGCTGAAAAACCTTATTGTACATACTGGGACATGGGAGAGCAATTGGGAAAGGAAGAATTGTTTGAAACTACTTTCTACATAATAGCTGAACTACGGTTTCTGAATTATGAATGTATCAAAATCTGATCATAATTTATCCTGCATCTACATCTGATCTTTAAGCAGTCAGAAGGAGCCCAGCAAAACAGTAGCTAACTGCATCTCTTCACTTTACCATGGTAACAGTATTCTGACATCATGCTAGTTGATAGGAAAAAATTATAAAGACCATTTTAAAGACTAAACCTCGCATATCTTTCTGTATATTTTTTTTACCTGATTTGCAAATGCAGTGATTGGCAGTAGCAAGGGCTGAATTCAGTTTCTGGAAACCTTTCTAAAATATTCATACAAGATTCCTTGGTTGATAACTGAAAGAAGCCAGGGGTAACGGTGGTGATAAATTTTGGAACTTGCTTTTCTGCTTCAACTAAAACAATTGGTCCTCTATTTCAATTATCTTCCATGTAAAATGTTTCTTTCCCTACATAAAATTTCTGACTCAATAATTTATTCTGTTAGTTTGTCAATAACATGAAAGGTTCAGCTATCAGTAAAAGCTTAGGTATCCAGCTTGTCATCTGCCTTATAGAAATGCACCTGGGCACTACTGAGAAAGTTTCACTTAAGTATTTAGAATAATAATAAATAGCTACTAACCTTAATGAGTAATTAACTGACTACCTAGGTCCTCCCACAGACTAGAATGCTTTTTTCCTTATGGTTCATGTCTTCTTGCTGTGTTCCTGTTCTCATTCCCTCCTCTTCCCATCTGTTGTTGTTGTCAGCTCTGTTTTCTTTTGGCTAGAGTGTCTAATTTATCTTTGGCAATTCAGTTTACTGCAGTCTTTCTCCTGCTTGTGTAAGTTCAGCACTTCTCAGAGGAATACTCTGCTTCAGCGTATTGCGAACTTTTTTGGGAGAACTTGTCCAAGAGATGCCTGTGCTCAGGGTACACAGCTCATGCTCATTTTGGGCCATGTCCTTCACCCTGGCTGTAGTTCCTGCTGCCCCACAAAAGTCTGCTGTGATCTGCTGAGCAGCAGAGGCACTGGGCTGTGGTGAGGTACCATGATGGAGCTCATGTCTGGGCTCACTTCTTGGTTTCCTGAATTTAGGCCATGAAGTTCTCCAGACCTCATTTCTCCTTTAGAAAAGATGTTTTCTCTTCTCTATTGTCTCACATGCTTGTTCAGTACAAAAGTCTAGGATATCTTTAAAATGTCCCAGACAGACTGAAAGTTGTACCCCATCTCTCAGACTACCCCCAGTCACAGCTCCTGAGGAGCAATCTGTTTTGTACTTTGCTGTTCTTATGCTGCATAATGTCTGCCTGATTTAAAGCTTCCAGGCAGTGTTGGAGTTGAAATAATAGTTGAAAAAATCAAATTGTAATGCAATCACTTGATAATTAAATTGTGTATGCAAGTACATTGTGCTCTCCTGCCAAAGCATACATATCTTTTCTGTCTTCTGCAAGTTCTACTGGAATGCCTCTTTTTCTTTACTAATTTTAGAAAATGCTAGTTAGAAATCTATCTTCAAGTTAGTCCTTTCGATTGGCCTCTTTTTTTGTATACTTTTGGAACACATATTTAGAAACTTTTGTATTTGAAGAAACGCCTTTATTCCTGTATTTCATCAACTATAGATACTGTGGAAGCTTTATAGACATGCTTTCAAGATAACACACAATGGCCTTACATTGTTGTTTAATGTCATAATTGTTTTCATCAAAACATTTATTAATTATTCAAACACCAAAACAACTGCCAGTAATAAGTGTTATCTGGCCCAGTTTTCCTTTTCTTTCTCCCTCCTTTATACTTGAAACTCATCTGAGCATGGTTCCTCCTGATTTGATAGGTGCTAGAAAGAGAATCAAGCTAATTTTATTTTCTTTTATGTAATCTTGAGATGAATAAATGAACTCTAGCAGTTTCAGTAATAAATTGACATCTGCCCCATTTATTGCTGCACTTGCATGAAAGAAGAAATTGTATTCTAGACAAACAGAATATAATAGTAAAAAATCTATTAATCTTCATTGATGAACTGTTAGTAGCCCCAAGAATTCTAACAATGCGTGTTATGTATGCAGGAACTATTTTATTTTATGTTATTATGCTTGCTTATTGTTAAGGAATGCAGCTTTGAGAAAAAACAATTTAGATAGCAGGATGAGTATATTGGTGAATCTCTTTGCAAAAAAGTAAGGAGTGAGTACTAGAAGCTTAGAGATTACACTGAGAAAACAAGTTAAGTGAATAGCAAATTCTGTAATACTTTTAAGTAAGTTAAGTAAATCTGCATTTTAAGATTTGAATTAGCAGTGGCTTAAGGAAAATCAGATTTGACAAAATCTCTCTGGAACAGAAATCTTACTGTAGTTTTTTTTATCTAGGTGGATTTGGGTTTTCTTGAGACCCTGAGCAACAAACTGCCATGTACATTAGGAAAAAACCCAAACAAACAGGAACACCATCAAAAACAATGTTTCTCCACTCAGCTCTCCAAAAACCCTTTCTGGACTTGCAAAGCTATTTTACAATAAGAACATTTCTCTGGGGTTTCACTTGATGTCTTCCACTCAGGTTTCCTGAGTGGACTAGAGTATCTGTATTGTTTTAGTAAGATAAATTAAGAGCAAGTTGCTTTTAGTGTGAGAAAGCCTAGAGAAGCAAAAGAGAAATACTGCATATTAATAGCATACATAATCCTTGGTCAGCTGACATTTTTTTCAAAATTTTAAGATGGTGAAAATCAGCTGTTAATAGTACATGGAAGCCAAAAAATTATTTTCTAATTTTGTTAGATTTATTTGTGAAATGCTCCATTACAGGTACCAAGGGCTGATAACACATTTTCTTCATTATTTTCAGCAACTGTTGCCTACTGCTGATGCCTTAGAGCAGTTGGTTTGTCCCTGACAGTGCTTATGATCCACAGGGAAGTGCCATTGCTCTGGTCCTCCCTGCCTGCTGTTGGCAGCACACTATTTATGCAGTATTGTTTTCCCTCTTGGACAAGGATGTTTGGGCATGGATGCAGGTAAATAGTCTTCAGCCTCAGCTGAGAGAGACTGCTGGGAAGCTTTTATCATGATACTGTACAAGCTCTGAACTTTTTTGTTTGATCCAGGCAGAGGGAGTCAAAGGTTGTGTCTGCATTGGCAGGGGATAGACACATTGCAGTACCAAGTCTAAGATTTGGTTTCTGCTTTGAAGGATGCCATACTTTTCCCATCCTGAACTAAAGTATCATGCATTCAGCATGGGTCTTACCAGGTTTTAGGGATAACTTTATACTAAATTAATATTGATCAAGCAACAGTCAGCTAGCCAGTACTGCCCTTCCAAATGGCTCTGGAAAGCTATCCATAGTGACTGTACTCTGCCTCCCTTCCCATATCAACGAGGATTTTTTTGTCTCCATTTGTATCAAACCCTAATGCATTTTATTTCATTTACACAGACTGTGTTCTTGTAAAGTACTGCTCAGGTTTTTAAAACTATATTATTTGTCAGGCAGGTATTCTGAGAAGTTGGCAAGTTCCACAGTTCCCTGGCCATCGTCAGAAATGTTGTTGCCAATTAATATTAAAAAAAATTAGCTGTTCTCAGGAGCTGGGACCTTCAGGGATAACTGTGTAGAAGAGGTTTTGGCTGCATGCAAGGTTTGTGTTTCTTTGACAAGGAAATGGGCCAAAAATGGATCTGTGGAATAATTTGCTTTCACTCCCAAGAACATGGCATGATTAAGAGACATTAGTGATTGGTTTTTTATGGTGTGTCAAGACTCTAGTTATAAGTGTTAGTTGAGAGTTTTCAGGAGATAGAACTGAGATTCTGGCACCTAATTTTAAGTAAGGTTTCTGTCTTCTGGTTGCAAAGCTTATTAAGACTTTCTCAAAGAGAAGATTAAGTCCAAGTGACCTTTAGGCTCAAACTTCAGTTTTCCCAGTTCAGTGTGTGAAGTTACTTGAAACTAAGGAGGACATGAGTAGTCCTGAGGGGCTTTAATTTGTCATTTGGTTGCAGCTACACAATCTAAACAATGCCTGTGTCTAGAAATCCTTCTCATCATCAAATAGCCTGTGAAAGGGGTGAATGGCTGCTGTAGAATTCTGTATGTGGACTATAAAATTCATCTTCTCAGATGGTAGGAGAGTGTGTCTGGGCCCTGAGTCCTTCACTTCTTCCTTTTGTTTCTTCACTGAATGCTGCATACAGGTAGGTGGCTGATTCTGAAGTCTGTCTCTCTGTATGATTCCTAATTCAACCCCTCAGTCCTTTATTATCCTTTATTGCCAGCCACATTTGCTCTACCATTTAATACATTTTCCCACATTGTCGTCTCTGCCCCACTGGCAACCAAAGGAACTAGACAAAGTGATTGCTTTTTAGATAATTTGGAATAAAAAGGTCTTTTATCTGTAGTCCTTCTGCTTGCAGTGGACACAAATGCACAGTGGACACAATGAGACCTGTCAGAGGTCTAATTCTTTTTCTTGGAAAAACATCTAATGTTCCCCTGTTTAAACCAAAAGAGAACATACTTTATCTGTGTCCCACTTTCTGCTTATTAAACAAAAAACAGCTGGTACTAGTAGTTGCCTTTAGGAGAGCATCAGGAAGTTGAAATATCAAATCTTGGCTCTGCTTAGTTGCCACGGTGATGTATAATTAACCAGGCTGCAGGAATGTTGCAGAAAGTAAACATAAGGAAAGAGTCTTGCTAATGGAAAAATTTAAACCATGGTTTTAAGTAAGAATGAAAGGACTGAAGATTACATCTTAATTAATAATTTTCCATTGAATATGTATATTTGTTTTTATATGGTAATTCACTAAAATAGTGCCATCGTTGGTCAGGAAAAAATTTAAATTCATTTGAAAGAAATAAAACAGGATTCTCAGGCATGTTACTGATGGTCCAGTCTTTGTAAAAGATTGGTGTCTCATCAATTTGTGGGGATTTTGGGGGTTTATCTCCTTGTTACTAGAGGGATTCTATTTAAAAACCAGCACATTTCTCCACAACATGTCTAATTAGAAAAGAATAGAGGAAAAAAATTTATTTGGAACAAATGGAAAATTAGATAAATGTAAACCATTCATCTCTTGGAAACTCTGTTCTTCCTTATAGTATTTCTCAAAGACACACTCCATATGCAGCAGCCTGAACAGCTCTGCAGCAGAGGGGCTGCTCAATAAAACATACCTCGGGTAGGAGGGGGCACCTTCTGCCCCGATGGCAAGACAACTAATCTTTTAAGAGGTTCTATTTGTTTTGTGTGTTTGGTCATCTTGTTCTTCAGAACTCGTTTTAGACTTTGAAGGATGTTGCTAAAATCAAGTCACTATGTGTACTTAGTAATAGGCCTTGCAATGCTTTCTATGCTTTATCCTCTCTTGATAAAATTAGTGTGATACTTTTTCTTCTAGAAAGCCAAGAGCAGTAAGTGACCTCCAGCTTGCTTAAAACTTTGCTTCAAGTAATCAGAGCAGATGTTACTGGTTAGAGCAGCAGTTCACCCTGCATCTCTTAATATAAGCAATTCTAATGTATATTGTCATTTAACGCCTGTTATTCTTCACCTTCAAACTTATTTGGTTCTCCCGATGAAGAGAGAGCCATCAAGCTGCTTGTATGGCTCAGTGTGCATTATTCCCACTGACCTGAGCAGGTGACAGTGAAGGTTGCTCACTTTGGCACAGCAAAGTGCTGAGCACTCTTGGCTCCTGTTGACTTCCTGACAGTCAAGGGGGTACAAAGAGAACGTCTTGTGGTCAAAGCTTGTTTGCCACACACTGTGTTGAGTGTAAAGGTGCCCTGAAAGTAAGTCTGAATACATCTACCCCTTCTGCTATAACTTTCTACTTTGTGAAATACTTGTATTCACTCAGAACTGCATCTTGTGATGAAATTAGCACTAGGTAAAAATGTATTTCTTTCTGTTATTTTGTAATTTCCCACATATGATTCAATGAACTTTTAGTTTGTGTGGTATAAAAATGTGCATGGAAGTACCAGTTAATCTGCAGGAAAATGCCAACATAGTTCCTACACATTGTGTCCTCTTTCCTTACTGGGCAGGATGCAGATTCCTGAGGGCTCCCTCTCATTTGAATGATATGTAGAAATAGCAGTTCCTGAAGTTGCAGTCACTGTCAGACTATTGATAGGGCTATGGGAAGATTTAGCATTTTAATGTAGAACACAGAAAAAAAATACAGATTCCAGAACCATGTATTTTTGCCCATATTTGCAAGAAGAAAGCAATATTTCACCTGAGGCAAGGTCTAAAATTATGCTTTTCCCTGTTTGGCAAGGTCCTGCTGAGATGAGGAGCCACTTCAGCAAAGTACCATTATTTACTGTTTTCCTTAACATCTCCAATGAAGCATTTGATTGCAAAGGAAAACCAATCCATCCTTTCAAATCTAGTTCTTAACACTTATTTGGCACATCTGACCTCATAAGGGGACCCAATACCCTCAGTGCTGTCTGACCAAGGAACAACACTGGAGTGAGCTGTCAAAGCAGCTTCTTGCCTCCATCTTCTCTGCAGGAAATGTTCCCAAGTGCAAACACTGGTGTGTTTTCACATATTTAGACTGCTTTGAGGCAGAAAATGGTGGCAGATTTTAAGCAGATTCTAAGTGCAGTTTTTAAAAATATGCTGCTGTTCAGGTAAATTCAGCATTCTTATGGTTGCTAAGAGCCTGTATCAAAATGCTGTTCCATCCTGCTGCAGAATGGCTGGTGTTGGATAGCTTTCGTGTTATATATCCTGTATATCACAAAGATTTGCTTGAAGCTTGGGACTTAACAAGCATAACACAGAAGGACTTTTGTACAAAGCTTGAGGAGTTAGTCCTGGGCCTTTGGCCAGGAATAAAGAATGCTTGCCCTTGTGCCATTTTGTCCTGTGCTGCTCTGGTTCTGGCAGCAGTTGTGCTTCAGTGTAATTGTTGGCACTGGAGCTCAGCTGAACCTCGAATGGCCTCTTCCTGCGGGCAGGCAGGGGAGCAGAGGTCTGAGACACACAAGAACTGAGTATTGATGGCCTGTAATAGAGCACTCTGTTATGGGAGCTCTGCATATCAGAGCCAAGCAAATCGGCTACAGTGATATAGTAGGGAGGCACTAAAAAAAGCCATAAAGAGTGTGAAGTAATTTTTCAGTTTTTCCATAGATAATGGAAAGGCTAAAAGAATACAAGAACAAACAGCTCCTTCTGGGACAGTGACTGTTTTGGCTATCTATCTGCAGTTGTTGTTGATCTCTCCTTCCTATCTGTGCTAAGTACTAGTTCCCCAGCTCAGCTGGACCAGACACAGAGCACAGTCACAGCTTTAAATGATAAAGTGTTTATAATTGTTTGCAAAGGCTTGCTTACTCTTATTTATTCTGCTTACTGTTCTTTAAAAAAAACAACTTTCCCATTTCATTGAGGCAGATTTGGAAGTCAAACCAGAAACTTCAGACTCTACTACGATGGAAAACACTTTGTTGGGGAGAAACGTTTTGAGTCCATCCATGACCTGGTGACAGATGGATTGATTACTCTTTATATTGAAACGAAGGCAGCTGAATACATTTCCAAGATGACAATTAATCCAATTTATGAACACATAGGATATACAACTTTAAACAGAGAGCCAGCACACAAAAAGCATTTGCCAACCCTGAGAGATGAACATGATGGCAAAGAGTCTACAGGAGAGGATGAGGTAGCAGAAAAGAGGGTAAGCAATTGTTAACCCACACTTTTTTTTCTATTAGATTTTTTTATTTTGTACTTTTAACCTTTCCCCTCTCCTTTAAAGAACTAAAGGTCTCTGCAGCTATTTAGTCTACATATTTATTTCCAGTGTTACATTGAGAGTAATATTATAGAGTTTTGTAATGGTAATTTTTGCATATTGCAAATTTTCATGATTTGGAGGTTAGTTATTTGTCATTGTGATTCTTCAGGTGTTTTTATAATTATGGATGTTACCATTAAGCCACTCCTTTATTTCAAATGGGCAAAGAGTATTTAATATTAAAATTGTTTACAGTATATAAGACAATTACATTTTATTTCTTAATATATTCAGCTTTCCCCAAACAAATGCATTCCATAATCTATTCAACAGTCTGCATATAATGACAGTAAAGTTGTCCACATTATAAATAAGACTGTTCATTAAGTTGATAAAATGTTAAAACATTTCACTTGGCTAAGTTCAGCCTGTCAGAAGCTGACAGAGCTATTTTTGGCCTCAGCCAGACTTACAAAGAAGGATTGCTCTCTTCAGAGAGTTGCAGTATCAGCTGAGAAGTAATTGCATCCTGGATTATAAAAGAAAAACTAAGAAGAAAGAAATCTTAGAACCAGTGAACATAAAAATATTAAAGGAGGTTGGGAATGTACTGGGCAGCCAAAGCAGCTGTCTGAAATTTCATTTGTGTTTCAGAGACTAAACATAAAGGGAAAATATAATGTAAATTCCATTGTGTTAAATGAAATACTTTGTTTATTGAAAGTCTGACAAATTAATGTCTTTTTAAGAGTTATTTTTACACACGTGTAGGTGTTAATGCATGCATTATAGTCTGATATGTTCCCCTATTTCACAAACTTCAGAATTATGTACATTAGGAATATCTAATATGCTTAGAGTGCATAGAAGAAATGCTAACCTTAGTTGGGATCGTTTGTCTCTCCAATCAGAAATACGTGATTTTAGCTTTTGTGGATGTGAAGGAAAGGTCTGACTGACAATTTCCAGCATGCATGACTATTACAGTGAAGCTAAGCTCCATCCAGAGTCCACAGAGAGAGGGGCTCATGGCTTTGGTCCTTCAAATCCTCCTTCAGCAGAATCTGTCATTCTGTACTGAATTTGCTGAGAGATGAAGCACCCAACTTAGCCCAAAGTATGAATCTTCACCGTTATCAGATCATTTTGACAAAAGAAATACTGCTGGGATATTGAAGCTAGCTGACCACGTTTAATATCCAATTTCTTGCCTGTTAGGTACCAGCACTAGAGGGGTGAGTTATCACTTACAGTTCCTGACAGCCGCTGTTTCCAGCGTGCTGTTTCAAAAGGATTTCTTTTGCATATTATCATAGACAGTTTATTGTAATGCAAAGCCTGGGTAAAAATCTTCTCTAAGTCTTCTGGAAGTCACCACTTTGGGTCTCTTTGGTATAATTAACTCTTCCTGCATTTAGAAACTTTCAAGTAACAGCAGAACTCTGTTCTGTTACATTTTTTAGATTGATGAGGAAGTGCTCATAGTAAAGGGGTTTCTGTGATTAGTATTGAAGAATACTGTTTTTTCCATAGATAACATTGTGTTATGTCACTCACCAACAAGGTATTCATACTGTTTTGAAACATTCATCATTAATTAATTCAAGGATTATTGAATATTCCTCTAAAGGGCCTTCAGCCACAAAACACTTCAACAGTAATGGTGTTTTCAGTCCTGAATCCCAGATTTTAATACTCTTTATTGTCTTGGAACTGTATTGATGTGAACACACTGTGGCACACAGACATCACAGGATAATTAAATGTGGAGATTTCAATTAACTTTTTGAGTCATTATCCAGTTGGGATTGCTATCTGTGGCTGCATGGGGACAGAACAGTGTGATCTTTCTCACCGTGGAGTGGCACAGAGGTGACATCTTGGCTGACTTTGCACCTCTCAGGGTTGTGGTGGGAAGATGGCACAGGTTTTCCTGCATGTCATTTCACCCAAAGAGAGTAAGGCATTCAGCCCCACGCCCAGCACCTGATCCCACTAGCAACCTCAGCTTTGGAACAAGCAGCCATTTTTAAATAGGTCATGTAGTTTTTCTTTCTTTTTGGTGGCAGATTGATTCCTGTTGCTCAGTATAAAGAGAAT
Organism: Petroica traversi; assembly: GCA_025920805.1. NCBI lineage: Eukaryota > Metazoa > Chordata > Aves > Passeriformes > Petroicidae > Petroica > Petroica traversi. The sequence goes on from JAHLSL010013211.1 coordinate 430,344, forward strand.
ATCATTGAATTGCAATGAACCAAAGAAAATTGTTCAGAGTTCAACATGAAAAAAAACATAGTCTTATGATGCAAGCAGCAAGATCCGTGTGCCCATCAGCCCCATGGTGAGGATGAAAAGTTCCTCAGTGTGTACAGCATTTGGCAATTAAAGCATCTTTATCAGTTTTGTAATATAGTCACACAGCTTCTCCCTGCACAGTATGCTTCCTCCTCTGTAAGGAGAGAATGAAGTCTGGGTCTTTAACGTGATCATCCTCAGCCAAAATATATTCCCAGATTTGCAGATTCTGAGGCTGTTTGGATATGAATCTAAATTTTGTTTCTGCGACTGTTGCCCAATCACATGTGGGTGGTGTATGGAATAGAGGTCCTTCAGAGGAAGGAAAGAAGAGACACAATGGCACAGTCAGAGCCTGTGGAACAGCTGGTGGGAAGGGAGTCTCACTTTCTGCCAAGGAAACTGGGCAGCTAGAGAATACACCCCAAGCTTGAGATGAAATATTAAAGGGCACTCAACCAGTCTTCAGTTTGGTGTGGGACAGCAGCAGGAAATGCTGCATTTTGTGTTAGATGCCTCCCAGCAGGCACTTGTAATACTTTATTTGTTCCCTGCTCTCTTCTGCAATTAATGTGTGGTAGAAGAATTCAGTAGTGTTGTGTGACACTTTTCATATGCAATATATTAAAAATTAGCCATAGTAAATGGGAAAGATTTAAAGAACGTAAGAGATGGAAAGTCAAAACTTATGCAATCATTAGATAAGGATTGTAAGACACAAATTGCAAGACTCCTGAGTCATGCAAGAGACCATATTGTGACATGATTTAAGATGCAGTTTTTAATGGGGAAAGCATGAGAATATAATCCACTGCACAGCATGTGCTTCACTAATCATGAGAAAGAATATGACTGCCTACCATGTACAAGTGTATATTAAAAGTTAAAATTTCTGGTTAATGATTCAATGCTGTTCGCAACCTATGAAGGATTAATAGTCAGAGATGACTGGAGGAGGAAAGACTGAAAACAGTGGAGGGCTTGTCCTGCTCAAATGTCCCAAGCAGACATTTCAGCTGCTGTGCTAAAAAAGGTGAGGCTGGTTCCCAAAACAGTCTGCAGGTTGTTCAGAACTCAATTGTGGAGCCATCATGATCTGTGTGTTAAGAGAGGGCTAAGAATGATTTAAAAGAGGGTTTCCCATTTGGATTCAATCTGTATGACCTAGTGTGGAAGTGGAAATAATACCCAATATAATAAGATTTCATATTCCTCCTGTGCCTTGAATACTGATGGGTCTCTGAACATTCTCTGCTCTCAAAGGCAGTTATGGCCTTGATGATTTGATTCAGTTAAACACCTTATAAAAATGGTAGCTCTCAGAAATTAGTAAATATCTAGAAACACATATTCTTAAAAGTCATGCAAAACATTTTTTTTCATTTTGACATGTTTTTTATTTCTTTATAATATGTGTAAGAAGTTGTATGAGTGATTGATTCAAGATTTAATATCGGTTATGAGAAAATGAAATCATTAGTTATGAGTTATCCTGTCTTTCAAAATGAAATGCTGGGGTAAATGTTAGGGTAGCAACTGAATCACAGTTATTAGTGTTTACTTTGGTGATATGTGCTATTTCTTCAAGAAACTTCAGTGGCTGCAAATCAATTAAAGACCCCTTCTAGACTGTACTAAATTCCATTAAAGTCCTATAGACAGAAAGAATTGAGAGAAGATTTGTGGCAGCAGTCACCCAAAAAAAGCAATCTTCTTTTTCTGTTTTCAATTACCTTAGTTGATGATACCATTTTTTCCTCCATAGTAAAGAAGTCTGATTTTCTGCAATTCTGTGCAAGATCAGAAAATATAAATCGGTATAATTTTATTAGGAAACATGCTTTTACACCTGCCTCCAGAAATAATCCAGATCACAAAGTTAAGTGTAATCTGTGTACATCTCTGATGAATTCATAATAGGCTCCACATACAAAATCAAGGGTGATACTTAGGGGTGTTTGCAGAAGGACCAGTCTTACTTTCCAGCCTTAAACTGACACTCATCTTTCCATTAATGGCACTACTACTTTTCTACTTTTGCTCTCAGTTAAATCTGTTAGTGAGATCTGCTTCAACTTTTCCTTCACCATGGCTTATTTTACCTTCAGTGCCAGGCCATGAGAAGCTGTAGCCAAGGAAGTTGCAGTGGCTGTCACAGAGGCACAGGCACCATTGTGGAGGGCTGTGACGGAGCAAAACAGCTTTGAACAGCACTGGTTGGTGCCCAGTAATGCCAGTTCTGGAACTGATAGGGGCTAAAAAGGAAACCTGGTCTTAATAATCAGGGAGGAAAATGTGCTTTGAGAGCTTGAAGTAGTCTTCATGCTGGAAGTTGTTTGAAATATTTCCATTTACTTGAATTAACTTATAAGGAAAGATGGGTGTATAATGTAAACAACATCAAAACAAGCCATAGGTATAACAAGGGTAATGATGAAGCATTAGTGTTTTAGAAATGCAACTAATGAATGTTTACCTTAAAGCACACTTAAAGATGCAGGAGACTGAGCACTGAAGAATCCCAAGGGTTAACTTGAGGAGATTGTCAACTCTTTTCTCACAAATGTTCCTTTCCAGTCCCTGCGCGGGTGTCCATGACAATCACTCTGTAACTTTAATGTAATTTATAAATAAAACATAACTCTGTGGAAGGCAGAAACTTCTATTTATTTCTTCTGGGCTTAGCCCATCTTTCAGCAGAGACTTCAAAGCACAGACAATTTTGTCAATTCCCTGAAAGTTCTTAGCAGGATGAAAAACAAGCCTACTTTTTAGGTAGCTGCTCCAGCATATCAGCAACGTCATGCTCAGAAGAGATTACTCCAGCTTCATTCTTCCTCATCTTTCCTTTCTGTGCATTAGCTTTTATGTTGGGCAGAGCCAGTGCCATGTATGATATATATGGCATGTACAGTTCAAGTTGAGACTGCAAATGGTTACAGTGCCTTTTTATAAACATATATGTTTTTAACTCAACTCTGTGTTTATTAATACCCAAGAAAGGAGAGTTAAGTGCACGTGTTGCCCAGTATACAGATATCAGCACAAAGAAAATTCTTCTCTCCAAACTGCAGAGTGCTTTTTATACTAATAATCACCAAGAGTAACCCAAACCCTTATTTGTGTTCATTATGGCAGTAAAATTGATTCACTAAAAAAAACTTATGTAAACTGATTTTGTTTTAAGATTCAGAACTTCCAAACGAAGCATGCACTTTGCTAATTTAAACCCCAGGTCACACACAGAATATCTAGTTTACTCTTATCAGTGTCTCATGCTTATAAAAGATAAATTAGGAAGCAAAACTTGTTTTTTAAGAGTCTCTTACTAGACCTCCAGTGCTAAACACTGTCCCATAGTTCTCCTGTTTTGCCAGGCCAAATTCTTTCTTCTGTTGGTGCCAGCTCTGGTTTGTGCTCAGCCGTGCCCTGTTAATTCCTGTAGGTTACAAATGGCTGATTGCAGGGAGCCCTGCAGGACTTGCCTGCCTGTGTGTGTGTGTGTCTGTACCTCCAGAGCACATTAATGTAATGCTTACCCCATAATGGGGGGGATTAAGTGAAGTAAAAACTGTGTGCTCGTGTTGGTAGCCCTTGTATGCTGCTGATCCAGTATTACAAGGGTCAGAAAAAATAAGGCTGCACAGCCTGCAGGCAGTGAGGAGTGCCTTAGGTCAGCCTGCATTTCAAGCACAGACTGCACCTCCTGTTGCTTTGCTACTCCTTTAGAGGGGTCTCCTGTGTTCTGAAGGTAAACACAGTTGAGGATCAGCATCCTGCTTCAGCCTTATGTCATGGGTGCAAGTCACTTCACTGCTTGCTGAGGTGACCTTTTAAGTTACTTTCTGCTTTTTCAGCTAAGTGTGGCTGGTTTATGATCTGACATGTGAGATGTGTACACAAAGATACAGTCTTCACAAAGTCTGGTGTCAAATTATACTGAGACAGGCAGCTGCCATGTGAAATCGAGTGGGGCTAATCTTTCAGACTCCCACATCAGACCCTCAGCAGAAGTGTGGTGAGTAATTACCCTCAGCATATGCCCTGTGCCTGATTGAGCCTTTGTAAGATGAATAGTGTGCAGAACTGTTAAAAAGGCTGTAAAGCAGTACAGTTGCTGTGCAATTAATTCTAAAGAATAATGCTTGTGTTGTTACTGATAAAATGAAACCATTAGCAGTGAATAAACTGTTACTCTTTTCCTGTGCTTCTCCGGTGTTGTGAGGTCAGGCAGTGTGAAGCCCTCACCTCATTTCTTTTCTGGGTTTCTAATGCTTGGTGGTTTAGATCTGGCTACATTTATAATGCCTTTCAAAAAGCCTCTCTGACATGTACTGGCAGAAATTTCCTTCATTTGTTACTGGGATAGGCTAGTGCAAGACACATGGGAAGGAGGGAGGGAGTCTCTTGAAGAGCCAAACAGGATACCTTCCTTTTGGCACTCTTCAGGGTGAGAACAAGTTCTCCCATGCTAGTGGACCTTAGGAATGCAGACATAGAAATACAGAGGTCCAGCTCAGCTCTGGATGAGCAGTGGAGAGCTGTTGTGACTTCAGTCCTAGCACGCTGTAGGAGCCTGCTGCTGACCTTCCCTATGAGTCTTACACTTGAGGCTTCCAAAAAGGCCACCTAGAAGTACAGTGGAGAAGCCACATAGACACATATAAGTAAATTACAGTGTTCTTTTCCCCTTTTTAAAAAACCCCCTGTGGCTACCTTGACTTTTTATGCCTTCTCACAACTGAATAATCCATGCAGTGGCCACAGAAGGGAGAAGGTGGGTCTCTCTCAGAGCAGCCTCTAAAGCAGGTGTGTAGTTCTGATTTATTGCTTGTGCAAAGGGCTTTCTGGATGGTGAGGGACTGTGGTGGGTTGCTAGTTGGCAGCTCCCTCGTTTGTTGTTCTCATTCCTTAGCTCTGTGAGTTTGGGGTCTTTTTTTTTTATAACTCCTCCTCCCATCTGGCATCTCCTAATTATTTTCTATTACTAATCACTTCTACAGGAAACAGACTGGACTGTTGAATTAAGAGCCCTATAAAAGGATAATTTTGTTATTTACAAGTTTCTTACCTCACTTAAACTTTATAACGTGACACTGTATAGCTGGTGATAATCACCTTGAGCTGTGATTGTGTCCAATCTCATAAACTGGGCAGGGTCAGGTCTGGTCACAGCCCAAGGAGAAGCTGGGGCAGCACTTTTGGCTGTGAACTAATATCTGAAATATCTTGCATTTTATGCCTTCTGCAGCTCTGTGTAGCCAGTTCAAACCTGTGCTAGGAGTCTGAGGATTTCCTCCAATTCCCTCTTGGTGGGATGTGGAACTGTGGGCTGATGTGTCACCCCCATCCAGTTAGACAATGCCCTGAAAGGCAGGCACATCTGCTCCACTAATAATTGCCCATTCATAAGTGGTTACCAAATGCTTAACACTCATGGAGAGTGAAATGCTTGTTTTAGAGGTGGTAGCAGAAAGAGAAGTAGTTAGGTGTGCCTAAAACAAATATTAAAAACAAGTATTAAAACCACATTTTTCCTGTGGTTAATGCCACAGAAGCTGATCTGTTCTGGTTCTTGCTTCTTTCTTTTTAATCTTTAGCTGAAAAAATATATTTTCAGCTAAAACTTCTCACGCTTAATTTTAGTCTCTAGCTGAATGTTTTCTGACTGAACAAAGTAAGGAGAGCAGTTTTATCACTAAGCTCAACAAACTACTTGCTCCTATTATTTCAAACCTGTCAAACTTGTCATCAGCAAAGACAGCAACTCTTGACAGTTTTGCAAAGTCTTCCTTTGATCATTAACTTTTAGAGCATTAAACTTTTCCATATTTAACCTTTCTTCTGCATGGCATCAGCAGTTAGGAATAGTGTTGCTTCTGGCATTTAGTGTTTCTACAGTCCTAATGTTTCAGCAAGGTAAGAATCACAACACTGAAAAATCTGGTTCTCAGTTCTTAATTGTTACTCTACTCTTCATCATGTTGGTATTGATATTCCTCAACATAAACTTCCATACAATTTCCAAGATAAGTACAGGATGATGTGTTTCTAACAGTGGAGTTCATATTATAATGCACTTCAATGATATTGCTGTGTAGTGGGGATTATTATTGCATTTTCTTAGAGCTTAAGCAGTTAGTAATAAGTTGCCTAAGGAACCTTAGAGCTAGTATCACAGAATATAATGTCCTCTATTAAGCCTTAGTCATATGTAAGTATATGTGATTTAATAAATTTTTTTATGTTTTCCAATTTGTGAATTAGATTAGGAGCACTTAGAGGCAAGCAGCTTTTACCCTTCCTGAGAGAGGATTGGAGGAATTCTGTGAAAATATGAAAAGGCTCTGTTCCCAATTTCCATTTTGCATGTAATGGTGAAACATATTAAAAGCTCTATGCTTTATATCATGCATCAAATAGTTTATTGGTAGGAGATTTCTAATGATTTTACATTGCTGGAAAAGTCTTGAAGCTATTTCCCAAAGTTAATATGATAGTGAATTACATTTGCATTAAGGCGTTTCTGTGAATTGGATGATGATTAGAGTAGCAGTATGTTTAATGCAAATGCACAGAAATTGCAGAAAGTATCCTGTGTTGTTATGTTTCACAGAATTTCAAGTGCTCAGGCTCTAAAGGGACAGCTTCTCATTCCCTCCAGCTTCCACCCAAATCCTGGCTAGGCTGGTCACAGCTGCTGCCTGGGACCTTGCAGTCACCTCTGCCACACTGAAGTTCTCAAGGCAGACTCACTGCTCAGTAAGCTGATCGTGCTGAGAGCTTACTGCACAATTTTTTATGGACCTTATGGGTTAATTCTCCTGGGCTGATTTTATTATTCAAAATTCACACAATTTCAATATTAGAAATACTATAAGCAATGTCACTTTTAAAGTGCTAGTTGATGGTGGCAGTACAAATGAAAAATTGCCCTGTAAGGTAAGATGAAAAGCATGGAAAGAAAGAAAAGAAAGAAGTAGTTGTGCTGGTTTAACATTTTCTTCATTTCCACTGAATTTGAGTAATGTAAGCATACCCTAAAGGTAGTCTTTTAGCTTTGATGAAACCTGTACTCAAAATAAAAGCTGCTGGTCAAAGACCACACACATCTGAAATCCCAGGTGTAGACTGGGGCATGGTGTCTTTCAACTGAAAATAGCGTATTTCAACTGAAAATAGATATCAACTAAACATGTTGTATGAAACCAGAATTGCTGGGGGGAGAATAAAAACCCCTAGAGTCTCTCCTGTGTAATAGAGGTTGTATGATCTGTCCACATGCCAGTGCTTCTCCCTTGAAGGGTAAATATTCTGTATAGCCAAGATTTATGATGGGGAGTTACATTGGCAGCCCCATTTTGAACCATTCAAAATCATTCCATTTCCAAATCAACTGGCTATTTAAATTTGTTTCAAAGATGCTGTGTTTGACCATTTGAGATGATAATTTCTTGAGGGCCTGTCTCAAGAATTTTTAACAGTCATAGCTTTCTGTAGGGAAATGGGATGTTTACTGCCCTTATATGAAAAAATTTCCTGACAGAAGCATTTTAAAATGTTAATTAGGAAACTTAGAGGGAATAAATAGGAAAGATGAACCATATGTGTAAAAGGAGAGAGGAGAGAATTGGAACACTGGTCAACAGAAGTGAAATGAGCCTTCCTGATCAGGGATTAGACTTTATGGGTGGAAATAACCTCATAGTTTGTAATAACTGAAAATGTGACTTTGGGAGCAGACTAATTCCACTGTCAATTCCACTGTCAATTCCACTCTAGTTTCTTTCGTTGCAGGTTTCAAAGCAGTCTTGATTTAAATAGAGATTTATGCAAGGAAGTGGAGTCCACATGAGCCTCATTTGCAGGATGATCAGCCCATCTGATTCTCCAAGTCTGCCTAATTGCTCTGTATATAAAATGAACAGACCCTGACCCATGGTGCAGCTTTGCCCATGGACACACATGGACCTACAAAACTGATAATCAGGGTCCCTGAGCAGTGCTGGTGAGCACTGGGGATTACCCCATTGTTTAATTTTTCTGCAGTGAGGTGGTCCATAAGCAGGGTTTCACCATTTTCAATTTTGCATATAGCCATTTGAGTACTCCAGTATTCCTTCAGGTTAAAGGTTGTTTTCACCTTGACTCATGGGTTCAAATCAAATGGTAATTCAGGAAGGATTAGGAGACTTTGCATTCTTACTCTTATTTATGCTAAATAAGTATGATTATGGACTGAAAGTATGATTAAGAAAAAACTGTGACAGCACATGTATCATAGCAACACAGCTTATTCAGGAAGAAGTGGATGGATTCAAAATAGAGGCTGTGCCAAAGGAGCAGGTGTAGCCTGAAATACAAAGAGTGTTTAGAAATTAATGAGCTGCAGTTTTCAATTACAACATACATTGAATTAGTCTAAATTGAATTACCATGTAGAACAAAAAAAGGCTAATATTAGATGCATTAGACTGCCAGTCAAGGCTAATGTGAAATGAGTATTATACATCAGGTAAGAAAATATTGATGAGATATAAAAAGGAATTTCCGTACCATTTGCCCATGTTACACCAGTAGCCTATTCCATAAGGAAAAAATTAAAAAACACCTAATAAATATATTAATAGAAAGACCTTGTGGATTACACAATTTTCATTACTCTAAATGTATACATTTGTAGTCACAAAAAGATAACAGAGTTGATTGTAGAAACTGCTTTTATCAATAAGATTCTTAAATGGATATTGTAAAGGAAATGTAACATTTATTTCCTCATCAAAGAATATTCTCTTTTATTTTCCTTTTATTTGAGGAAATCCTTTTAACAGTATGGGTCAGATGAGGAATAAAACCACCAGTCCCTTGTGGTTTCAAATAATTAGTCTTAACAGCCTGTTTTCTCTCACGATACTTTAATTTAGTATATCAGTAATAAAGAGCATTTGCCAAAAGAGGAGCATTCATGCAGCTGCCAATTTGCATTACATTTTAACTGCTATCACTCCTATAGAGCACATGGCATTTATAAATTACTTTTAAGGTCTTTTTGGAGTGCAGTCTGCCTTGACATGTCATGAGTCAAGAGGCTTTTGCTGGAGTGACCCTTCACTGCAATGAACGTCAGTCGTGCCTCGGTCACAGCAGCACAGCTCTCTGCAGACCAGCAGGGAGACACATCCCAGACAAAGGGATGGGAAGAAAATGCAATGCTGTCAGCTGGAATAGGAATTGCTGACTCAACGGGAGCAAGATGGAGAAGCTGCTGAGGAACAGGCTCTGTGTTGCTGACCAGGGTGAGGGTTGCTTCCCTAGGCAGAGCTCCTTGTTTCACCAGCTCCTCTTCCTGAAGGCCTTGTAGCTGCCAGGCAGAGCTCTCTGGTTCTGGTTTAGCAGTGTGTCACGGTGTAGTAATTAACTTAAACTGTGTGAGTAGTCCTGCCAGTCTCTCTGCTCCTGCTCTGCCCAGGGAGAGGAATACCTGACCTAGGGAAATGTTTAACTCACTGTTTAGCATAACACCTCCATGGCCCAGGCTCCTGGCAGGAGGGGAGGAAGATAGGATGGACCAAAACCACACCTATGAAGGATGGAGGGGTGGATGGGAAGGACAGAAAGCAAAATTGTAAAGGACAGTCTGTGTCTGGAGGATTTACTGGAGATAAGTTCCAGTGTTTAATGATGCTTCTCTTTCACAAATCATCTTGAATGGTTTGCCTGGGGAACAGTGATGCTGCCAGCCCCCTGATGCAGGGAGGTGGTACCTGCTGTCCTCTACCAGTTCTTGGTCTCCTTCTGTACTTTGGCAGGTTTGGTTGGGGTTGGCCCCATTTTAATGCAGTTTGTTTCCAGGCAGAAGAATGAGACTGTGGTAATGTGCTACTACAAAGCCAGGACACCATTTCTGAGGCTGATGGCTCAGCGTGAACCCATAGTCATAGGAACTGCTTTCGTCACAACAGTCAGAGTTAGTTAGCTCATTTCTTAGCTTTTTGGGTAGCTTTTATCATGGTGTTTGATTGGCATCTCCTGCCTCACTGTCACACAGCTTGGTGGCAGCTCTCCTTTTGTCAAGCAGTCACATCCTGCCTCCTGCAAGCAGGCTGGTAGTCTCTGTATTTAAGGAAAGGGCTGGAGCAGTGGGTTATTTTAAAAGAGGCAGCTGGGGCTGTGGGGACATCTTGCAGTGGTGTCTGCAGGGAAGAGCCCTGTGGCTCCTGCTTGTCCTGGGATGGGGGTAGGACTTTCTCATCCACAATGTGCCTCCGTGAGAAAGTGTATCACTATTTATGCTGCATAAATGAGGTTGTGCCTATAGCTTATAAACTCAGTTAGGACCATTATTGATTGCAACATCACACCCTACCTGTGCACATTCCCACGTGCCCACATACACCCCTGTAGTGAGATTTGCAGGAAACCCCTGGAATCATCTGTACATAGCAGGCCAGTTATTGACCTCCCTGAAAGCTGTCACTTGATGTTAGCAAAGTCTTCTAGAACAAGACCAAAAGCAGAACTTCTTCCTGAAGGTACTGAGAAATTTCTATTTTATTTTTGTCATCTCTAGATTTACAGTTATGTACCAAACTACATACCCCCCACGGAAAAGGATGGGTTGTATTTGCCATTGGAAAGTGCCTTGCCTTTGTGCCACTATCCAGAAAAGTAAATGTTGATAGGTTTTGTCTCGCCAGTAACTGAAAGAGAGGAATAGTCACATGGGTGGGTTTTGCTGGTGCACAGTTTGGAATTGTCATTCCAAAGGCCCATATCAGTAACTGCCAGGAGCAAATCTACAGCCTGTCAGCCACTAGGAACAAAATAAACCCAGATACTGAGCTGCAGTGACCAGTAGGTTTTAGGGGCAAAGCTACAGAAAATCTTTTCTGTTGGCTTCTCTTAGGATCTCTGCTTTTTTATGAGTATGCTCTGCATGGTAAGCACACCACTGGGAACATACCATTTTCCTAAATAATGCCAATACACTTTAATTGTATTGGACAATACAGTACTGAAGGAACTCACTTTTGATGCAGTAATTTCTAGCAGCAATATCAGGCAACATTTTTTTTCCTTGAGTTAGATTATCTATCTATCTATCTATCTATTTATCTATCTATCTATTTATTTATTTTAACAGCCTTACTTTAAGTCAAGCCAACATTTTGGCTGAATTTGTTAAATTAGATTATCAATTAAACATTTTTAAACCTTCTTTTACAAGTCTAGATATAAAAATATTCATTACCAGCTATGGAAATCGTATGTGCTTTTATAAAAAATATAAGTAGCCATTTCTTTAGATTTTTGCCATAAGTATTTCACTGGAGAGGGTAGGGAATGTCTGATTTAATTGAAAGGCATTCCATTTGGAAAATTTTGTTATGAAACCCAGAACTTTTCTCAGGAGTAAGAGTTCATCATTTAACCATGACTTAAACCCAGCTCCCCTGTGGGTAACTGTGGACTGAAAGGGGGCTCTGTTGCCTGAGGATTCCATTCTCCTTGAGCACTGTGGGACCACGAAGGTGTCCATGTGCCAGGTAAATGTGGCTGTGCTGGAATGACAGCAAGAGAAATCCCTGGTGGCTGGGACTGTGTGATGGTCCTTCCCACCCAGCTTCTGAGATGTCAGCTTTCAGGATGAACTTTTCTTTTAACAGCATTCCTACCCTCTGCTCACACTGTGCAGGCAGAGGCTATGCCTGGCATTAGCATTCTACAAGTGAAGAAAATTCATTGAAAGCAGCTTATCACCACTTTTATTTAAAAAGTAAAATTTTGGGCTCCTCCTTCCCCTTCAGAACAATCCTATGAAAGATATGACTGGGAAAGTTATATTTAGCATGGAACAAACTTTCACTAAGAGCAGTATTGAGGAAATTTGGCTCAGTATCACAATCTGACTGATTAGCTTTTGAAAATCATGTACTGAGGCCATAAAATATGCTCATAAAGTGTTCAGACAAGCAAGGATTTTCTGAGCATATGCATTTGGCTAAGTTAGCTATACAGTGAAACAGAATACTGCAAAATGTACAGTGGCCCACTGCATAGTAAACCAAGCATCTTGTTTCTTGCTATATGTACAATCATCATCTTGGATTTTTTTGAAAAATGCATGCAATATAACTGCTGTTTATTATTAAAATACAGAGAAAGGATCCTATTATATATAAATTCTGAAACAATAAAGGCATATTTAGTCATAGCAACATGAAAATACCATTTGAGAAGGAAAAGCCTGCAGTGTACTACACATGCATTCTGAAGAAAATATGATAATGTGTTTGAGAGTGGAGCCAGGTGCTCAGGAAACTAAGCATTCCATTGCATTGGAAATGCACGTGGGCTTCAGAATCAGCTGATCAGCTCTAATCTGGTTGTTCTAGGACTTGGGATCTTAACCTGACTTGAATTTTTCTGTTTTGGTTTGGGTTTGGTTTGTTGGGGTTTTTTTTCCTGAAGTAATTACTTTATTACTCAACAAATGGGAATGCATTGATTTCCCTTTTTAGAAAGATAATTTGTACGATGTTGACTGAACTGTGTGACTGGATTAAACTTACATAATGTGTCTTTCAGAGAGTGACTAATTGGAAGTTACTGCAAGTCGCGGATGACTTTTAAATCAATTCTGTGAAGGCTTCATAATAAGACTTACTGATTGGGAGATTAGTACCAGAAAATACGCATACATTATCCAGCTAACACTGAGAGCAGACAGGGCTCCAGAGAACAGCTGTTTCTCCTGGCCCCTGAAGGACTACTCCAGGGACAAATAAAGGGAGTCCCAGAAGGACCTAGACTAAGCCACTCTTACAGTTGAGGTTTTTTAACAAATGGGAACGTTTGAAATAGCATGTTACAGTCTTTTTTTCCTTTTTTTTTTCCCCTTCAGTCCACGTGTATGATGTAGAACCTCTGAACAGATGTCATGGTTTAAAGGCTGTTGTGTTGCTGCATTTGGTTTTTAGTGCTTAAATCACTAAAATGTACAGGGCTGAGGCTGCTCTGGTTGCATGCTCTGCTGAGAAGTTGCTCAGCTGTTGCTTCCAGTCATTCCATTTTCAGTTCACCTCAGTCCTGTGAAATCACATTCTGAAATTAAATTTAAGAATGACAGCCTTGCAGTTTCCTCCCTCATGGAGTGTGCACAGCATATTGCTCCTGCATGAGCAATTGTGATGGCAAATGTTTGTCACATACTATTACTAAAAAAAAACCAAAAAAACAAACAATTAAGACTTAGGAAAGTGGAAAGGAAATTACTTTCCTCTTCAGATTTCTACCTCTTTTACATCCTGTATTTAGCAAGCAGTATCTTCAGGCAGTATCTTTAGGCAGTATCTTCAGGCAGAACAAGTTATAAAGATAATTTGTTGGAAAATGAAAGGGCTCTGGAGAGGAGACATTGCTGGCGGGTGGGAGTGCAGGAGCCACTGGTGGAGAGCAGGCACTGAATTAAAAGCCAGCCAAGGGTGTAAGAGGAGGAGCAGGACCTGCAGGCTACAGGCAATAGAGAGAGCCCAGGGCACGTGGGGCAGGAGAGTGTCTGGGAGGGGATAGCTTCCTGCAGGATTTGAGTTAAGCCCCAAGGCCGTGACTGCCCTGGTTTGCTCTCAGGGATTGTGGCTTATTTCTGCAGTAACCAGGCTACCTGAGGGCAGTGGCTTGCTCTCTCTTACTTTATTATCTCACGTTCTGAAAAGCTCAAGATCTGGACCTGCCTGATGACCCAAACTGTTGTCAGAAAGGTGTGGACAACAGAAATTTCATTCTCCAGTTTGGTTTTCAAAAGAAGGGATTTGGTCTGTGTTAGGAAAAGCATCACTTTGCAAAGCCAAACTCCCAAAGTTAGGCAATGGCAGAAGAATGAGCATACACATTATAAAATTGTGTAATCTGAAAGCAGTTGTGTAAGTTTTAATTTTCCAGGTGCTGGCTTTATGGCTTTAACTTTCTTTCAATCTCTGTTTCTGGTGTACAGTCCTGTAGAGCATATAGCCCAGGTGAATGCTGTAAGGGTAGCCGGTGAGCCCAGTACTCCTGAATTTGTAAACAGCAGAAAATGCTTTGCATTGAACAACGGAAAGCTGATTTATTGAAACCAGTAAGTGGCCTCTGTTAGAGTACTGTAACACAAAGCAGTGTTAAAATTAAAATTCATAATGGTTTAACTACTTTCCAGATTATAACGCATTTTTATAATTACAGCCATGAGATAGGACCTTTCCCTGTTGGGTAGTTTCCCTTACCTTTTTATTGGCATTCTTAGATTTAATTTTCCAGGATCCAGAGATCTGTTTCTACTAGCATGACTGTAAAGTGCCATTGAAAATAACTCAGTTCCTTCAGAATTAGAAAAAGGGAAGCTGACAATTAAGAAGTAAGTATGCCAAAAACCAGATGTGTGCTCTACTAGTGATTGAAAGAGAAATTCAGCCTGCTTTACCTTGCTTCTTAAGTGGAATTCCACAAAATAATAAGAGTTGATTCTGATAGTAAATTTTTTGTTGAAAATCACTGTTATTTATTTCCAACAAATTCCATTTTCAAAGAATTTATTTCCAACATGAAGTTTTGGTGATGCGTTTTTTCCCTTTTAAAAGTAAGAGGAATTTGGGGTTCTGGAGGAAAGTGTAATGAAATGTTTTTAGAAGTCATGACTTTTGTCCTGAGCCTGTTGTCACTCAAAGTTGTTTGGAGAAGATGACTCCTCTGGGGCAGGTTTAGGTCCACCTTGTTCCATGAGGACTTTCACCTGATGTAGTTCTTGGGAATTAAACCATGAAGTGACTTTAGCTAGAAGGAAAGGAAAGGCTGAGCTTAAAAGCCTGCCTGCTTCCTCCTCCCCTGAGTCCATACTATTTTCACAGTGTGTAGGTGAAGTGGTCGTTTTTTGTCATCTCCTACTTGTCATGCCAGTTTTCTTGATCTCCTGTTGCCATGGAGTGTTAATACTCATAAGGATAGACAGAAAAATGCCAGAGGAGCATTCACCTGCAGCAGAAAGGAGTGGTTAAAAGCAAGACAGGCAGATTGAGGTAGTCATTGGAAAAGTATTTCTTGATAGGATGGATCAAGCAGCCCCTGCCTGTACTGACACCGGGAACTGAGTCAGACCCCTGTACGAGCCAGTAATGCCTGACAGCATCCTCCGGTATAATCTGTAGCCTGTGTTTCAATTATTAGTTGTATTGCAGATTAGTATGGTGAAGCACCAGCCCTGATCCTTAATCTCTGCACCATGACCCTGTGCTGAAACACAGTAGATTTTAAAAACCTGTCGAGAAGGTGCGGGTGGCCACGCAAGAGACCAGAACAGAGAGCTCTATTCTCAGCTGTATTGGCAGGACTGAGCTAACTGGAACACTGTGATCCAGCTGCAAAGCACATACCAATTCCACCCAGCAGCTTGTGACAAACTGTGCCTGTCGCTGGTTTCTGACTCAGGAGAGATAAAAATACCTCTGCTGCAGCAGGGAGAGCGGCTGTGGTGCGGCAGCCCGTGCCAGGGGGAGGGAGGGCTGCGCTGGCTCTGCACAGGCGGGCGGTGCAGGGAAAGGTCCTCTCACCCTGCATCTCAGGAGGGGGGTCAGCCCCACGGGGTAAAGCTTTGCTGTAGTCAGATCAAGGGTGCGTTTTGTGTGACAAAACTGCTCACACGTGCTTGGAGAGCACCAGAAGGAAGGGGCAGGGTGGTGAAGCCTCCCGGCTGTCAGTGCTCAGCTGGAGGGAGCGCCTGAGCTGGGCTGTCCCGGTGGGCAGCTCCGGGTGGGCACGACATCGTCTGCCCTGCTCCTTGTGAGCCCTCCAGTAACTTCAAGGCTTTAATGGCTCTGTGAAATAGCTCCCTTTGGTTTGTGCGAGGGCTGCCCAGGACCAGACTGCCCTGTGCATATTTGATTGTCACTTGCATCCGTCTCAACTTCAGGTTTCGGTCCAATGGGGGGACTGTGGTCATTCGCCTGCTAGGATCTGTAAATTCCTAAAGAGAGGCGTCACCGGCACTTCGGGGTTCAGGTCTTTGCTCGATGGAGTGGTGCAATGAACTTGGGGTGACATTTGTGTTCACATCCCTACAAGATATGAGACTGAGCTTGTTTTCACACGAAAAGCACTGAAAACGTAATTTTAAGGGAGGAGTGGTGCCCATGAGCGGTCCCGTTACCGCTCCGGGCCGTACCTCCCGGTGCCC
>JAHLSL010013211.1:447007-502835 GCA_025920805.1 Petroica traversi
ATTTCCACCGCTCCCAGCACGGCGGCCGCCAGCGCGACCTGCTGCTCGCTGCCCTGGGCATGAAACTGGGCGCTCGCAAGGCGTCCGTGTCCATCTGGCAACCTCTTAAACTCTTTGCTTATTCGCAGTTGACGTCGCTCGTCCGAAGAGCAACTCTGAAGGAAAATGAGCACGTTCCAAAATACGAGAAGGTTCATAATTTCAAGGTAAGACTTTTTCCTGCCTAATCTCTTTTTCGGGTACGGGGACTTCAGCTCGTGTTTTTAAATGGGTCTGGTATGGCAAGGAAATCATACGCGTGCACACCGTGACTTTCGAGGAACTTGAAACCTCACTGCCGGTTGTATCAATTATGCGCTTTAGAACATACAGCACAGGAGCTGGGATTTTGTTGTTAGCGGCTTGTGTGCACGCGTTTGTTTCGATCATATTTGCCATATTTAGTTATCTCTTTTATATAGAATTGGTTTATACTAAGATGTTAAGGGTGAGAAAAACAGGCAAAGTTTTCTTTCAACTCAAATGAATACAGTCCTGTTTTACTTTCAATGCCAAAAAATCTCTTAGATCTATAGTTAGATAGGTATAATTGGTTAGATATAGCGACCAGTTAGTCTCTGATAAATACCTTTGGAGGTAAGAAGTGTGTTCTGCTGCATCTGGATTGAGCAGATGGTCTGAATTTCCCTTAGTTTCTGGCTTTTCTCCTGTCTCAATGAATTGAGTGTGTTGAAATCAGCGAGGCTTATACCACGAGGCTGATGGAAAAGCTGGCATCGGCATTACCTTGTGTTTTGATAAGATTTACTAGTCTCCTATGTAGGTTCTAGTTACTGTTTTAATTGCTCTAAATAGCTCATGTTCTTTGGCAAGGGAGATACATGTCAATAGAACATATCCATGTTCTGTGTCTGTGTCTGTAATAGGTGTCCAGTAAGGACTCAGTAATGCAGCCTTTTGGTGGTCAAATGCATTTGATGATAGGCAGTCTTAGTTTTAAGACTACTTAAATTGAGGTTTTACTGAATTCCTGTAGATGACAGTACAAACTTCATATATATATAATTTGAAGGCCAAATGTTACTTCTAATGTAAAAAAAAAAAAAAAACAACAAAAAAACCAGAAAATCCACTTTTGTATGGGGAGATTGTTAATCTAATATGGACATCTGATGAGATAAGCATCCATTAAATGCCTCCTGTTTTCAGTTTTGATTTCCATCACACACATGTTGGAATATGGGAATGTCCACATCTGTGCATGTATATTTATTTACTCATCCTCCATCTGATTTTATTTAAACCACCTTCTGGCTTTTGAGTGCAGATAATCACGAAAAGTGGAAACTTTATGTGATTAGGATGTTTTGTTTCATTTGAGTTCTTCCATTAAGCACGAATTTGAAAACCATGTACAAAGTGATATGCAAGAAGCATTTAATATGAATGCTTGGCATAACACAATTGTGCTGGCTGTCAGCTCAATGCAGAGCATTTTTTCACAGGCTCCTGAGGTGTCCTGAATATCTGCAACGTCTTGCAATTTTCATTTGTTCCTTAGAATTTGAAGATAACTCTTGCAGATGCCAGCAGATTGTGATTTTCCATGTACTACATATATGTAGGATGAGTATTTAATTTTGCACATCTGTGTTCCCTAGTTGCTTTTCTCTAACAGCCTGAAACACATCTGTTTTGAAAATAATCTGATAGCCGGATTTTCATTCATTCAGGTTTGTTTATTTCTTTTTCGTCCAAAAACTGTTTATGGAAAGTTATGGAGCTGTGAGTTTTCCAGTCTTTTCCAAAACCAGGCTGTATGTCTGCTCCAAGGTCATAGCCATGGCACAAACTTACCACACAGATTCTTTTCTTTATAATAGTTGTACTGTAGTTCCTTTTTACCTACTGTTGTCAGAAAATTATAGCTTGAGAAATAAGTCTTTTCACAAGTCAGTGGAATGGAGTCGTCTTTCATAGATAATTTTTGCTATAAAAGACTAGAAGGAGATAAATCCCTTACAAGGTGTACTGCAAGCAATGTTCCCACAGAAGGAATGCTGGTGATATTCATGAGCTCTAAATGTGGCCACTCTCCCATCAGAATAAAAAGCAAAAACATAAGCTCTTAGTAAGTACTGTGCTATGGCTCTTAAATGAGTAGCCATCGTTAGCTCTCGTGCTTCTGTCCTTCTTAATTTCTTTGCATCTGTCAATTTTTTTTTCCCTCACATGTATAGATGTCATCATTTAAAATGTCTGCATGAGTCCCCTAGGTTGCCTGCCAAGTAGCAAATTTGCCACCCATGTAGAGAGGAAGGAAATGTCAGGCCCAGAGTCTTCAACCTAGACTCCAGAAACAAAACAAGAAAAAACAACTCAGAAATTAAATAAATGTATTCAGTTCAGCTAATGGACAGTGACTGCTGTCCCCGGAGGCTCCCGAGCAAACAGGAGGGTGCTCGCTGCTTTGTAGCTCTGCGGCTGATCCGCTTCTTGTGCTGCAGGCACAGGGCACCAGACAGGGACCCTAACCCTCTCCCAGCTGCTTCTTTGGTCAGTCACATTACTGCTCACAGAAGTGAAGGGGTCTCAAAAATCCTTTTGCACTGGCAGTGCTGCAGCATCCTAGCAGAGAGGGGAGAACTGGAGAGCCGCAAATGCACAGCGAGCAGCCACGTTTTCTGGAGAAGGGAGGATGTCAGCAGCAGCCACTCCAGAGGCAGCCTGGGCTTAGCAAACATCCCAGAGCCTTGCCACAGGCTAGGGGATCTCAGTTGTCCCTCTGCCCCTGCACCTCCTGTCTCTGTGGGTGGGAGAAGGTGGGGACACAGGTACGGTTTGACTCTTGCCTGCAGCAGAGCTCAGGGAGAGGAACACAGTGGCAGAGGAGCAGTGTAGAGAATCCTCATTACAGGAGTGCAGTGCCTAGGGGAGGGGTGAACATGAAAGCTGCTTTTAGATCGTCAAGAGGTCTCCTGAATAAATCCATTAACCTGTGTTTTGCTCCAAGGGTTGTTTGAAAGAAGAATGTAAAGACAGTTTTGCTAGGAGTGCTGACATGGCAGGGTTTTTGAGAGGATTTAATCTTACTTAAATCTCCTGGAATGTGAGTTGTCTCCTGCCTGAAGGGAACAGGCTGGGTAGCCAGGGTGACAGGAGCTCTGCAAGCAGAGCTGCTTGGTAATGATCTCCAACTCTGTAATATTCTCCTGGCTGGGAAAGTCTGGTCTCTCTTGAGCACATTTCAAATGCAAATACAGAGTGCCTGAATTCTCTAAAATTAATCTTCGTAAGTAAAGAAAGGGGTAATTATTTATAAATGTCAATTCTGACCGAGCTTTAAATGCTAGGTATGAGAAGTATTTTATTTTTAAGCATATTTTTGCCTTTTCTAATTAATAAAAAAATTAAATAATATTTCTATGTTATTTGCTATAAATCTAATGTAAAAGATCCATTTTTGAATAATTCAGATTTATCAGATAAAAGGCACATTGTTTGATACATAATTTTATTTATCTCTAATTGCATAATGGAATTTGAAGGTGAGTGTGACTTGATTAGGTCTGTCTTTTTGCATATTTGATTACTTTTGCTTTCCCTCCATTTACTGTGCTTTTCTGAAATCCAGCACACTGAAGGAGATCTCTTGTAAAATGAACCATTAGCTCAAATCAGGACAGTCACTTCACCATCCTCAAAATTTCAGCCCCACCTTTTCTCACAGATTTTTCTTTCTTTCAGTTCATTTACCCATTATTGGAAATAAATATCCTCACAGTCTTTGGTACAAATGTATCTATATGGATAGGGGTGTGTGTGTGTGATGGATATCAAGCTCATTCTTCCAACCAGTTTAGATGAACAAGAGCATCTTCTCTTTGGAAGCTCTGAGAGACCTGTGCTCTTTGCTGACAAGGAGCATAGCTAGAGCCAGTGGTGTTATTTTCTTACAAAAACAACTTAATCTTAAGGAAAAATTCTGTAACTTCACAGAAGTGGACAGAATAGATTCATACCTAGTCATTCCCATAAATTTATTTTCCCCCAGACCCTACCAAGAAGAATGCTTTTTACTGTCCCTTACAATTCTTATTTGCTTATATTGTCCCCAAAAGGCAATAACTGTGATAGCTTGTAAATTAAAATAAAATTTCTCACCCACTTGGTATTTAATCTGTTCAGTAAGTTTAGGGGTAGGAAGCAGCTGGGTACCTCCTGGGAAGGCAGACAAAGAAGGAGCTTAAGGCAATAGAGGAACCACAAATTTGAGGGGAAAAGGGGCCTGTGGCAAGGTGCCATGGGGTTTGAAAATGAGAGGGGGACCAGGAAAAGCTCTGGGTTGGGAGCTGTGAAGTGGGCTCTAGGCAAAAAGTCTTAGCAGGGAAATCCAAGTTGGGTGTAAGGTTTTCTCCATCTTCTCTCTCTGGTGAGGCAGTTTATTAGGGTAGTGAACAAGTAGGATTCCCCTTGCTCAGTCCTCTGTGCTTTCCCACTCTTCATTTCCTCATCTCTCCATTTCTGCCCTATATCCCATAGTTTTTTGCTGATAAAATAGGTAGCTCTGATGAGGTTCCTTCTGCCCTGAGTCCACCCTGACATGGAGTATTGTCTGCATCTCCTCACCACCTGCTGCTGTTCTTTGGATTTGGGCACTGACCTCACTCCTTTGCCTGCCATTTACGTGGGGCTGGGGAAGGAGATAAAACTGCCTGCAAAATGTTCATGGTAAGGAGGGCAGTTGTGGAAGAGGAGCTGGGATTTATGGGATGAAAGCTTAAAGGAAGAAGAAGGTGAAAATCTGGGATTAACAGCAAGAAATCTCCTGTGTAGTGAAATTTGTTAGTCAGCGCAGTAAGCTCCTCATCACTTGGCAAATTTAAAATAAGCCTGGACCAAACACCTTAAAGGTCTTCACTCCCCTCCAGCTTTTGTGACTCATGGGCCCTGGGGAAGTTTTAGCTCCCTTGGCTGGTTACAGGTATTCCTTCAGACATCTCTGGCTGCTGCTGGCTTGGCCAGCAGAACACCCTGCAGGTGTTTTCTCACTGCCTCTAGTCCAAGGCACAAACCCACTCTTCTGCCTCGATTAGTGCCATGGGGCTTCACTGAAGCAAGTAGGTGTCTGCCCATCAGGGCTGGACTGAAGTCTGTGCTTCCATGCATCTTTTTCCCGAGCATACTGTCTTGTTTCTCTGTTGCATTTCACAAAACAGATCTACCTCCAGAAGAGTTATTTCTTGCTATCTCTTTGTGCAGTGCTTGGTACTGTCATGCTGTTTTCTAGTTACAACCTTACTGATGCTGAGGGCACATTACAATTAATTGAAATAAATAACAGTGGCAAGGCTGCTTGCTAAATCAGTCAACATTCACAACATAATTCCTTTTCAAGCCAACACTATTCCCAGAGATGTTTTTGCATGGTTGCTTAAAATAAGGCAGACAAGATGCTGGTGAGCCTTGTTTGTGAAGATTCCTCAGCTGAAGCAATATCCTGGCTTTCTCTTTGGGGATGGCCCACCTGAAGGGCCAGATGAGGAGCTCCAGAGCAGAGACAACATGCTTTTCCAGAAGTAACTGGAGGTAGAATGTAACTAGAAATATGCACAAGGAATGAAGGTTCAGGTGGGGATCAGTCCCTGGAAAGACTTCGGTAGGCTCAAGCATCAATTTAATGGAGAGTGCTGATATTAATAAGAGTTACTCCGTTGATGAAGTTTGTACCACCTCTTGGAAACAGATAAACACAAATAAACCCCCCTGGCCCTGGCTGAGATTTTATTGGGGTAATTGCATGACATGTATTGGGTGCCTTGCTAGTGTAAATAGTCATAGCAAATCACTTCCATGCCACATCTTATTCTAACAAGAGCTGCTCAGTAAAGCCATGCCTAAACATTGGGAAATTGCAAGATGGAAAATGCAGAAGTGTTGAAAAAAGACCAGAAACTATAACAAACTCTTACTATATTAAGCAGAGCCATTTTTCTGTGGCATGAACTCATTTCTATTTCTGATGTCAGGAAAACTGGGGCAGATGCCAATTTGGGGTAAATCGATCTAGTTCCACTGAAAAGAGGATGCTGGATTTTTTTCTTAGGAGCAGAACTGGCACTGGACATGTTTTTGAAATATCTTTAATTGAGCACTGCACTAATATGAATATTCAGAGAGAGAGCCAGGTGCCTCTAGCATAGTCCCTGGGGAGAGTCAGTGTGCATTCCCACCGATAAGAAAACCTCAGGAAATTTTATATTTCTATTAAGACTCCTAGGACTCAAGGGGGAAAAAATGTTCAAAAACAGGGAAAATACCTGGAGAACATAACTAGAAAAAAACTTCCACAGAACTTCTGAGAAGACCTCATCAGCTCTATGCTGTTCCCGCTGAAACTCACGTTGTAAGAAAGTTCCATCCAGAAAAGCTTTTAGGCATTGATGGATTTTAGTCTCCTAAAGTATTTATTTAATTTCACTTTTTTGAGGAAAGCCAGAGCTTTTCCAAAGCAAATTCCAAATAGCACAATCTTACATAAACCTTTCTGGTTTCTTAGTACTAGTCCCTAAATTCAGGCTTTGCCACTGTTCAAAAAAGTAAGAGAGAGAAAAAACCTTTTATCTAAATCCTTGATTTATTTAGGCTGTAATTTCTTCACACACACTTTTATTAGTCCCCATGTGTGGATCCTGTGAGTTTGCCTTGTGCACAGCCCAAAGCCAGACCAGCTCATTTCTGTGGTAAGACTAGGAAGTGCTTTTCTGGGGAGGACTGGGACTTTGCTTCTAGAAACTTGTAGTTCATGCTCTACTGTTTCATCATCAACAGCTTTTCCTCCAAATTAGCCTTAGGATCATGACAAAAGCATTTATTTAGGAATCCCTCAGGGATCATTTTCTATTAACACATAAGATATGTATGTATATACAGTTTTAATTTTAAGGATTTTATTCAATTTTCACCTCTAGTTTCAGATTTTTTTATATGGAGTCATGTATCAAGTAAGTTGGTCCTGGAATAAAATGCAAAACATTCCAATTTCCAGATACCAATATAAAGAAAATCTGCTGTTCCATCCTGAAAGAAAGGTGGCCATTTTTACTCCATTTACAAGCAAAAAAGCCGACAACCTGCAATTCTCATTTTTCACCTCAGCTCCTGTAGAGCACAAGCTAACCTCGATTTCCACTGACTGCTGACACAGTGAGTGCAAGGCAGAGAGCAAACAAGAAGTGACAGCGCTCCTGGCTCCGGGTGGGTGAGCCCATGGAGGGAGGGTGTCCTGCTCCACGTTCCCAGTGCCCCAGCGGCGACAGCAGTGCTATTTATACCCCGTGCTGGGAGCAAGGCAGTGCCCTGACAGCATCTCTGCTCTCCAGAGCTGCTGCACACGGCCTGGGGAGAGCCCAGCCTGGCTCCCCGTGCTTAACACCCCAGCTGGGCTGGGCAGAGGCAGCTCCAGGTCTGGAGCAGCTCTGTTCCCCTGCTCTCACTTACGTTCATTTCTGTTACACCTTGGCATGAAAGCAATTACCTTGCAGATACTGCTCTGCAGTGTGGGTTGTCATGGCAGTCTTCTTGCTTCTCAGATTACTTGTCAGCAGCAATATTTTCCTCACAGGAGAATTAGCGTGTGCTGGAATATTTGGAGTGAAATATAGGATCCATATTTTAGAGGCACTATCTAATCATCATAATATATACAAGGATAAATTGAAGCATTGCCCAAACTGGTGGTTGAGTTTCTCCCTCATATCTGTTCTTTACCCTTCACATCCAGGCAGTCTCTGTCCGGACCAGGGATGGATGAAAAGGACAGGCCTGTTGGATGCCAGCATGGGTGCTCTCAGTGCCTGATAAAATCAACTGTGACAGGGAGAACAGACATTAATAATACAGGCTGAGTTCATCGTTTTAATTGAGATTTACAGTGTCTCTCATATTCAATTAAAAGCTTGGTAAAGTCCCAACAGGCAGAATTCAGCTGATGGAATTGCAAATCAGCTGGGACCACTGAGCTGACAGTGTCCATCAGCAGTGTCTCATCATCCTTGGGAATTTGTTTGAAGGACAGTGTAGCCAGCAGACCTGAACCTTTGGGGCACCATGTGGTGCAAATGCTGAGGGTGTGCCATGTGTTCAGTCCCTGGTGGACTTGGTCTCTTCTCTGAGTACCAGCAAGGCTTCTGCCTGAAGTGTAGGGCAAGAGTACACATCAGCAGTGGTTTCTTCCATCCTTTTTCAAGGTGATGTGTCCCATCCCACAGTAGATAGTATTGCCTGGATTTTCCAAACCCCCTTGCTCTGACCAGCAGTTTGGTGTGGAGGGCTGTGGAAGAGGGTCTGATGGAGCCAGTGCTCAGGAGATCATGGCGGCAGCCTCCCAACAGAAAGGAAGCCTTTCTGTATACTGTCCCAGACACTTCTGTTTTGTGTGCTCTGTGTTGGTATTTAACCACAGTTTTCAAATCCAGCCCTGTTTTCTTCCCGTCAGTGCCTTTGCTAAAGCTCTGTTGATCCACCATCATACCATGTTTGCCCAGAATTTCTCATTCTCTTCCTCCCTGCCTTAACAAATGATAAAGTGTAAGAATACAGATTATCTGCTGGCTCATTCCTGGTCTTCAGGTAGCAATCAAGAGTAGCTGAATAACTGCCTTGGAAAAACCAAAAGCATAAAAAATAAGTGGAGTTACAAGATGCTCGGGTAACTAACTTAAACAGTGACTTTTATAGAGCCTGAGAAATAATGGGGAGAGATCTGCTTGAGGAGTTCACAGCTTGTGGCATAATCTGCTGTCAGAGCCACTGGGTCATTTTTTTATTTGGTTCTCCTAAAATTTTGTCTTTTCTAAAAAAAAATTAATTTAATGCAAAACAAAAATAAGCGAAATTTTCTAACACTCAGAGTTGTTAATAACAAGAATTTAGCTATTTTTCCTTTTGTATAAGAAAATACTTCTCAAGCCTGAGAAAAAACTTTTCCTACATGTATCACCATAGTTAACTGTTTATTATACCTTGTTGTTAGTGCAGGAGAGTTCAAAATAGAAATGCTGAGGGTATAAACCTAACATGAGGCTCTCCTCTTACCTCAGACTTGCAGGACAGCTTAGTAATAGAATTTGATATAGTTTCTGAAGCAGATATTTTCCTTTAAAGTCAACTAGACTTTCCTTTTAAATAGATTTTTTTCTCCCAGAGTTTTACAAATTAGGATTAAAACCAGTTTAATTTGCTCTCCCACTCACTAATTTTCCAGATTCTTTTAAAAAATTACTCCCAATTGGACAGAGAGAGTAGAAGATTTTTGGGTGGGAGTGAGAATGGAAGGATTGGGAGATATAAAGCCACAGTTGGCAATCCTGCTCTCTCACATTTTATAAGACAGTAAAACCTGCATATGGCAGATGCTCTTTTTACAAGGGGAAAGAAACCCCTTGTAATTTAAGTCAGGATCTCTGGGACTCTGCAGGGTGTGTTTTTAGAAATTTTTCTGGAAAGCATCTTTTAGTTTTGGAAACAGACGAGTTGCTTGGCAGGTTTTTTGAATGGGGAATTAAATATAAAAATCAGAATGCTGTATTAAACAGTGTCATGTGATAAATGCAGTATTGTTTGCAGGTGCTGGCTCTTGAACTAGTAAAGGGATGCTAAGGTGTTTCTTTTTAGCTGCCAGACTCCACCCATCCTCTAACTAGGATTGGAGTCTGTTCTGACCTACCTCAGAAGACCAATTTTTCAGTATTTTCTGGCATCATTTACAGTGTCAGATTTCATTCCCAGGGAGAAGGGTGTGTATTCAGGCTAGTGCATG
The DNA here is from genome assembly GCA_025920805.1 of Petroica traversi. Classification (NCBI taxonomy): domain Eukaryota; kingdom Metazoa; phylum Chordata; class Aves; order Passeriformes; family Petroicidae; genus Petroica; species Petroica traversi. Next base: position 456,828 of record JAHLSL010013211.1, read on the forward strand.
GTTTGGTGTCTGGTTCCACTCCATGGAAGTGGGAATATTGATGCTCTGGGAAAAGACAGCACTGCTCAGAAACCCCTCAGACACAGAGGCTTCAGAGCTGATCTGTGGGGTTGCAGGCACCAGGGCTGGAAGGACATGGTGACCTTTGGGCCTCCTGATTAATATGGCATCTCTTATAAAGGATGAAGCAAGGCAGAGCATCAAGGGACACAGGAAAACCTACCCTCACCTTTTAATCTGTTTTGAGTTTGCAATCAGAATAATGGATAAGAAATAGTAATTTGAAAGGGGCAGCATAAAGCAGAGCAGGCTCTGGGTGAATCTGACTGATGATGTGGGAAGGCATTTCAGTATTTGGATGAAGCCTGGCTGCATGGGATGAGACAGCAGTGCCAATGCTGCTGAGACAGTGGTCCTGAAGGGCAAAGTCAGTCCTGGGCTTGTGAAGGGTGAGCAGTACGTGCAGTGTTGGTAGGGAAGAGGAGAGTCCACCTCGTCCTTGTCATTTTTAAGCTCCTGATGAGTCATGTAAGCTCTTCTGGCAGGCTGAGAGCCAGGGTGTTATCAGGGAAATTGGCTGTGGTAGAATCCAGGTGAATCACAACTACTACACCTAAAAGAAACTGAGCACCTAAAAAAATTCATAATATTAAAAATGGAGGCAAAAGGTTGGAGTGGCAGGTGTGGGATGTGATGGACCCTGCAGAAGATCTATTAAGGATAATCAGGAGGAGATGGAAACATACAGACCATGGTGGGGAGCAAGATGCCAAGAAGGAAGGATGTTTTCTGCTAAAACAGCCAGTTGGAGATTGGGCATGTGAGGTTTAGTGAGTATCAACACTGGGAATGGCTCTGGAGCGGCCAAATTGGGACTCCAGCACTTAGGGACAGCATGAGAAATGCTTCAGCAAATAGCATTCAGTGATTTGATGTTTGATGACTTGAAATCAGCAACCACAGAGGCACACAGTAGGATAGTATAATTCTTTTTGTTTAAAAAGAGCTAATAATGTGTGAGTCAGCATTTTAAGGAACAAAACAAAATTCCCTTCCTTTATGCAATCAGAGATACTAAAAACAAAAGAATTTACAAAACTGAAAAATATTAGGAAAATAAATTCTTAGTTGTCCAGACAAAAATGGCATTTTTTGTTTCAATTTTCCTCGACAGGATTTTTGAGAAGTTTTTTAGAGAAGTATGTTTCAGGGGGAATTTGACCCAAAAAAAAAAAAAAAAAAGATGGTGACTGAAATGATGCCTTCCTTTATTCCCTGAAAAAGTTCTGTTAGTGCTGCAGGCATTAAAGTGTCGTGCTTTGCTTGAGGATATTAGAATGTTCTTATTCTGGGAAGGGAACACTGCCAAAAACCTGGATGAAAACCACCAGGCTGAGGAAGAAAGCCAAAAGGATGTGGGTAGTGCAGGTGGGTAACGGAACGAATGGTGTGAAAAATCTCTTTGTGGTGAGAGGAAAAAAGAAAATGGAGAGTACAGCTGCTGGCAGTCTTGTCATCATCTGCTTTGTGGAAGTCAGCCAGAGCTGCAGGGAGAAGAGGCCTCGTGGAGCATATCTCACCTTCCAAAGGGATGTGGGATGGGTGGAGACACAGCGGGCAGGGCTGGGGACAGACAGGGCTGGGACAGACAGCCTGTGCTCACCTTGCACCAGGCAATCAGAGGTCTCACTTAGCACAGACGTGCATGTGAATTACTTGGTGAATTCAGGAGTGACTTCCCAGACTGCCTCAGCAATCTCAGTGCTGCTCCGAGGGTACAGAAAGCCCAGGAGGCTGCAGAGCTTCCTTAGCCAGACCTGAGCTGTGCTGTGAACTCAGGAGCTGCTCTGGGTTGTCACTTGTAGGGTGAGTGCCAGCTGGATCCAGCTGCCTCTTACATGGACAAGGGACACTTGCCACCTCAGGCCACTCTGCCTTTCAGTGTTCACAGGCAGAGCTGTGTGCAGATGTCAGGAACACACATTTCCAGCAGCTTCTCCTCTCTCCTGCTCCCCTCTGCTCTGACTGGGCACTGCACCTGTGTGAGGTTACTGCCTGCTCCAACACCTGCTCAGGAACTGAGGAACCAGTGACTTCAGCCTAAAGCATTTTTGCTATATTTCTCTGCAAACTTCATTTCTTTATGATCATCAGCTACTGGTTTTATTTTCAGCCTGTCTATTCTAAATAGCAGCTCAAAGCCTTCTATGCTGGCTAAGGAAGTAATGATTTTCTCTGTAAAGAATCCTGTGGTTTCTTACAGCAGGAGTTTTATCAGAATAAAATCAGGAGCAGTTAATAGTGGCTGCAGGATTTGTAGCAAGCATGTGAGCCAGGATTGAAAGCAGCATTGGTGTTTTTTTCTTGAGCTTTGAATTTTTTCCTGCTTCAGTGGATTCTTTTTTCATTTTGGATTTTGAGTATGTACCATTAATCTGAAGAAAATTAATTTCCTTTTGGAGTTACTCTACACTGGAAAGTCTCTAGGCAAATTTACAGTATTTCTGTGTAGCACTGGTATTTTTGCCTGGTAGGACTCTTTCCATGTGAGGTGAAATCTTGCAGCTCCCTACCCACTTCACACACTGCCTTATGAAGGGGAGGCCATAGCACAAGGCATTTTAAATTGAAAAGTGAACTCTTGCACAGTTGCTGCAAAAGCCTTGCCTTCTGGCCAGAATCCTGTCCAGACAGAGGGATGCCAAGAGGTGGGAGAAGGGCTGTGCCTGCTTCTCTGACCTGGTCTTGGAGCAGACCCCCACAAACCCAGTTCTGCTGCTCAGGACAGAGGACTCTGGTTTTCCACACGTCTGCAGGAGTCGTGGTTGTTGAATCTGCCTTAGTTCCTTTCTTCCTTTCCTGCAGTGATAAAGGGAAGCCTCCAGAATCTGCATGTGGTACCTTCAAAGAAGAGGAATTCTGCACCGTTCTGCATCATTGATACTGATGTGTGTGAAATGGTTGGCTCATTCTCTGTAATTCTCCTTTCTGCTGCTGTCTTCCAGGTGCACACGTTCAGGGGCCCGCACTGGTGTGAATACTGTGCCAACTTCATGTGGGGCCTCATTGCTCAGGGAGTAAAATGTGCAGGTAACAGTCCTTCAGTGTCTTTTCCTGAGTCATTCCTCATGTTGTAACTCTGTAATGTGCAGTCTGGCACCCAGGGGCCAGGGGCCAGTCTGCTCCTTGTGAAATGGAAGGAGGAAATGTATCCACTCTGCTGCTGATGGTTTCAGGTACCTGTTTCAGAAACTCACTGGAGTGATGCAGAACACCCCTCGAGCACTCACAGAGAGGAGACCATCATCATCATCATTAAGAGATTTTTTTCCCCTCACCCTTTTAGAATGGAGGAGAAAATAGATAGATGCATAGATAGCTTTATTTCTTTTATACCATTCTGTAGGTGTGAGAAAGTCATTGAGGATCTTGATGGTGGGCATCAAGAAATTTCAGTTGCTTCTGTGAAACAGACATTCAGGTTATTTTTATATATAAATCAGCAGACTCCCAGTGTGCCAGGGACCCTAAGTCATGTACTCCTACTTGCAAACAGAAAAGAAAGTAAGAAAAGGGATGGTGATGAAGGGATGCCTGCTGACATGTTACATAAACATTCAGGTGCTGGTAGAAACGTATTACACGCATGGGTGTCACTGCAGGCATTTCTGGGATAAAGCCTCTCCAAAGGAAAACAGTTGGCAGTTTTATTGATAAGGTTCTTCTGAAAGGAAAGGAGAGGACAGTCGGCTTTCTTTCAAAGGCAAAGCATCAAAGTGATCAAAATAGTTTGCTGTATTTAAAAAGTATTTTATGACATTCTAGCAAACTTTATTTATAAAAATGGTGCAAAGAGATGTTGATGTATGAAGACCTGCTTACGTTGCCCTGGAAACTGAATTTTCAAGCTAATTTAAGAAAATCTCCTCCATCTAAAGCTTTCTGAAGTCTTGTCTCAAGCAAATAAGAAGGCTTTTCATCACAGAACTGCAAAATAATGTAAAATTTAAAATAATTTCTAGCCACACAGGATTGAACTCTTTTAAAATTCTTAATCCATGATTATTTGAATGCAATATTTTGGTGTTACCATTAGAGTCTGCACTGTCTGGGCTGCATTAGAGAGTACAGCTCTGTTTTAAGACATGATTATGTAAAAGTGGCATTTCCTTTCTCAATATTTTACCTCTATTAAGAATATAGGATTGCAGCCACTTGACAATGAAGATTGTTAGAACTTTTTACTGCTGTTGATTTTACACAGGGTGTGCATTGCAGGATAGGAAGAGGAGGCTTGATTTTGGTTTTCTGATTAGTAAGTTTTTGATGACACTTGAATCAGTAAGTGTGCCATCTTTATTCCTTGCCTTAGATTCATCAGTTTGGGCATTTAGGAGAGATATCAATTATTTTTCAGATTGATGTTAGGTAACTTTGATCCAGAAAAACAATAAAAATAAATGATATGAAGGCTTGCAATGCTGCATGGAACTGTGGAAGTAATAATACTGCTTTTACAATTAAACCCAAAGTGCTTATTATTCTGTACTGCCTTTTTTTTAAATGAAGTAGAGCTGAATTTCTGGGTTTATGCAGATTTTTCTAAACTGTGGGTTTTCAAAAGCTTCCAAAATCTGGTTTTCTTTCCTCCTCCTGAGGATGGTAGTAAGTACTGCATGTATCCATCCTCCTCCTTTCAGAGTAAGAAATATATGTGTATTAGATGACTTCATAGGTTGAGAAACTATAATTAGGGCTTTCTGTCTTATGTGAGGTTTCATGTCAGTCTTAGTAGCTTCCAGTAATTTCTGTGATGTTATTTATATTTTAAAATCCCATGTTGTACAGCCATGCTCTCTGAACTGCCAGCAAGGATTTGGGTGAGGCTGGGTTGTTTTGGGCACAGCTGGCCCCGCATTGCAAGGCTGGCTCTGAGCCACTGGCCATCCTCAGCAGTAGCTTCTCAGGGGCTTCCCAGATGATTTTATTCTCATCATTTTCATAGAAATCAGCAGCTGGGCAGAGGAGAAGGATTCTGGGCAGACCCCATGGAGATGGAGACAGCAGGTCAGGTTCAGCAGTTCCTCACTGTGCCTTGGCTGTGCCTCACCTGCAGCAGTGTCTGCCCATTCCCACAGCAGAGCCAGGAGCTGCACAGAGCTGGGCATTTCAGGGCAACACTGGAGGTGCACAGGCAGAGCAAGGGCCTGCAGAGCCAGAGTTAATGTGCTGGTGTAGGGGAGCTCAGGCTTGAGTCCTGTCAGTTCAGCTGAGTGGTCTTACAGTGCCTTTAAAAAAAAAAAATCAATAATTTTGCTTCTGAACTGAGTCATTTTAATATGGAGACAATGAGGCACAGTAAACCAGGAGCCACATGAGGTCATTGCTTTTCAGAGAGGGTTTGTACTCAAAAAAAATTACAGCTTTTAGCAGGATGCAGCCCACTTGCATTCAAGTGGGGCTCAATGCCACTCCAGGGAAATCCATGAAATCTGGATGGTTTGTATAATAATTTTATTGAAAATGTCTATGAGCAAGACTGCGTGGATCATATGCCATTTTATACTTTTAAAGCATTTGCTTTTTATAGCAAACAGTTGCACATATCAAGAGGACTCCATTTGCTGTACAGAAGCAATAGGTTTAACAAATAGAAATGGGCTACTGCATGGGCTACTCTCAACCATTTTAAATCGTATTCTGTGCAGAAGCACAAAAACAGGCAAGAAGAGAAGTGTGGGACAGTCCAAGACCAGACAGCAAAGATAAATGTCACCCATTTCAGGAAGGAGGAAGAGCCAGTGGAAAAAACAGAGCTTATTTCTAATGGCTGATAGTTTGTGTTACACAAACGAAGCCAATCCTTTAAAAAATAATAAACCAGAACTAAACCTTCATAACAGTACAAACCTTCATAACAGTACACATACCATAGCAACCAGCAAGGGTGCCTTAGCAACTTCAACTTGATTCATGCTTTGTTTCAGTCCAGCATGGCTGAATGTGTCCCTCTCTGCCAAAAGGCTTTAGTGTGTTCAGGATCTTGTCTGGTGCAGTCCTGCATTATTAATCCCTGGAAGGTGGATTCTCCCTAACTTGTCCTTGTTTGGGTTTTATGGTGGACAAAGAAGGAGGACTATTCTTTTCCTTCCTTAAAGATGAGAGGTAAACACAGGCACCACATTGGACACCTGATGGATGGTTGTTCGTTGAAATGAGATATTGGGTGATACCTGGACTCAAAGGTTTGGGGACTAATACAAACCACCAAACATGAGAAGAACTTCATTGTCTTCCAAAATTAGAACTTGTGGTGATGTCTGGGATTTGGATCCTGTAGGAAATTAATTAGTGGGTGTGGTATGTAGTCTGACTTCTGCTGAAGGTATCTAGCAAAACAGAAACAGTTTCTTTTTCCTGAAATGTGGTTCTCTCAAATTTGATCTTTATTTCACCAGCGTCTTTAAAGACCGGTTTGCTTTATTAGAGTGAGTAGTTATAATAAATATCTGCCCTACTGCCTCAGAGGATTATTTGCAGATGTTCACCTGGGAGTTCTTTTTATGAATGACACAAACAAGTAACAAGCAGTACCTTGGCAGAATGGTGTGTTCTGAGAGACCAGAGCATTGATGATGCCATTCCTGTGCTACCCAAGGACTGGTAGACAGGGATCAGTAGGCTTGTCAAGCTGCCACAGGTATCCAGCCCATCAGAGCTCTCCAAGTCCTTCTTCTCTACCCTTTTGCTTGTTGTTCTTAATGAATAAGCAGCTTATTCAGAAGAAATTTTTTGGAACAGGCTGATTACAAAGCATTAAATAGCTTAGATTAAAGATAATTTTTTTATATATCTATTTCACTGGATGCTTTTGATGGTATTTTGGGCTGTCCTAGTAGCAGCACGACCCTCTAAGGCTGTACATGAAGCACCATTTCTGCTGCCTTCGTGGTTTTACTCCAGACTATCTCAGCCTGCTACTCTTCTGTCACTTCCTATCTTTTGCTTTCCTTGGAGCAGGTACCTTCTCTCTGAAGAACTGATAGAAATTAACTCACAGCTGAACTATCAGTGAGCAGATAACCAGCTGCCACTGGCAGAGCCCAACCAATATTGCTGCCAGCCCTGACCCTGCTGTAGGATCTGGGAGTTCATTTTTGAAAGAGTTAAAGTACAGTCTCAAAGCAGGATTGTTTTGTGAATTACTGCTCAAGTGTTTAATTTGCCCATTTCATCCATTTCCTTCTCCAGCAGTTGAAAAATGTACAACTGCCCCATTTCCTTTGCTGTTGTTTTGCCTTGCTATGAAATCCTTTGTGTTGGGCAGCCCTGTGTTGCTCCATTGGTGTGTAAGGATGAAGGAGAGCACAAAGGAGCCTGTCCATCCTCAGGCATTGATTGTGCAGGCAGAGTGCACACGCTTTCCATGCCTGGAAAAACAGCTGATGCTCTTGTGACTGAAGTCAGCAAAGGGAAAGGCAAGGTATTCTCATCACATTGCCCACTCTCAAGGTATTTTGCATGCCTCAGTCATGAAAAGCTTCCCTTCTGCCCACGCCTGTGCCTTAAAAACACATCCAAGCTCCTTCTGAGATGAGCACCCAGATTGTGCTGGTTGGGGAATGTAGGGCACAGATGGTCAGCCCAAAAGGCCCAAAGAGCAAAGCAAAGCCAAGGTCAGGGCTGTGGGAGGGGACTGGCCAGCAGCCCCTGGCCAGCGCAGCAGATGCTGATGCTGTTGGGCTGGGTGCTGCCTCACAAGCTGTTCCACCAGCTCGGGATCTGGTGGTGTTCCTGTGAGGAATGAGCTCCAGAATTTTGAAATGCTAATCAGACAGCAGAGCCCTGCTCAGAGCCGTTCCCAAGGGGAAGCTATTCTGGAGTTATATATTCTTGAAACTGTAAGTCCTAAAAGCAGCTTTATCTCCAAGCCCACACAGACCTGGAAGCCTTGAGCAAGCCAGTGGCCAAGCCAGGGAGCTGTGGAGGAGGTAGGCAGGTGGTGTGGCAAGAAGCCAGGGAAGTTCTTGAACAAACTGGCTCTAATCTTTCAAAACTTCCACAAAATGAAACCATTGTCAATAAGTATTTTGGAGGCACAAATGTAAGTATTCTTTCTGATTTGAGATAAGGGAATACTGGCTAGTTTTGTGGGCTTTTTTTCATTTCATCAGCACTGATGTTCGGTAGCATTAGGTAATTTTGTTGCCAGGTAACTAGCTGCCCTCTTGAAATTCCTTTCATAAAATAATGTACCCAGTAGTGCATGATACAGTGGTGTGGTTGAAAGTAGATTTTAGGGAGCATACTCATATGTTTGGAAGCAATTTTTGCCATGGGGCTGCTTAGCGAGGTGGCTTAAGGCTGTGGTGGGACCATGGTTGCTTCCAGATGTGCATTGCACATGAACACACAGCACATATTTGAGGCACTGAGACAGCTCCAGTCTGGCCACCCAAGTTGCAGCCAGGGAGCTGAGGAGGAGGAAGAGGGCAGGCCTTCACAGCACCCTGCTGGATTGTGCTTGGAAGCCCAAGGGACAGCACATGGGGCCACTGGGGCTGCCTGTTGGATCACCCTGCTTCCCACAAAACAGAAAGCACTGCTCCTGCTGCTACAGAAAGAGTGTTAAATTTTTAAATGAAAGCTGCGAGCTCATGAGTGATACATGAGAGCAAATTCTTCTCTAACCCATTCACCCTTGCAGAAGGAACGAGGCCAGTCCTTGGTGCTTGTGCAGAGCCACTGCCTTTGTGTGTGAGCTCAGCTGAGAGGCTGCTGCCCTGTCTGGCAGGTGCTGCAATGGACTGGCCCAAGGCAACGCTCTGTGCCAGCACCCAGCGCTTCCCACCCTCCTACACTTACCACACACCTCAGGAGAGTCTTTCAAGACTTCTTGCTGATAATGTAAATCTACCCTTTAGCTCTTAAAGCTGCTCTTCAGAGTGATAGAATGTGTCCATGTTTGGGGGTAATTCAGAGGTATCATTAGAGTGATGTATGTAGCACAAAGTATGGTTCTGATGGAGCATGATCAGCAGCCATGTTAGCCAGTAAATCATAAACCAGAGGAAACCTAAAACTGACTGAAGTCAAATCAACAGTATAACAAAAAGTGACAGCTAAGTGTATTTTAGTCTCTGCAAATATTTACAATGTGTGCTTGTGGGGCAGTAGTAACGTACATATATCTTTAGGCTCTGCTCATGCATTTAATATGAACATGTTATTTGTTCTCTTAGCCCAGTGGACTAACATCAGTATTAGCTGTTTCAGTGACAGTACCAAACCTTCTAGGAATCATAGGAATATTGTCAGGCTGGCTTTGAATTTATTCTTCTCATAGAAGTAATGTCACAGCCCATCTGAACTCCTGGATCAATATGCTGTTACAGCCAGGGCAGCATATCACAGACTTTCAAACCTGTCATCTAAAATTACTTTCTGCGCACCCTCCTTAAATTTCCAAACTTCCTATAAACTCTTGAATTTATGGCTGCATTGGTTTTGGTCCACGGGGTATATTTGGAAGGTGGCCACAGTTTGATAGCACTGTAAAAGGAATAGTAAGAGTGACTTACAATTCTACTTCTGAGAAATCATCTGTGTAAGGTGAAACTGATTAACTGAAGTCAGCAGAAGTTTTACTGTTGACCTGCAAGAGCTCATGACTGCATCTTTTACATCAGTCCTATATTATTATAGGATTTACCAGCAGACACAATGTTTTAGGGGCATTTCTCTGTAGCTCCTCAGCAGGCAGCAGGTAAGTGTTGATGAATATCTGTAAGAAATGGATAAGGCTCCTGGTTTACTTTGATCCAGAGTAAAGCTGCTATTCTGGATTTATATTGACATAATGGAAAGTAAATAGGCCCTCAGTTTCAAATGAAATTAATCCTCTTGGTCTTAATGAACTCAGGAAAATTATGAAGCTCATGTGCAAACAAGGCAAGTAGTCCTAAGACTTCACCCCGTGGCACCGTGCAGGGAGATTGAGGACTTGGCTTTCCTCTTCCTTCCTACTTGATTCTAAAATAATGGCTTTTGAAGCTTTCATAGCATCTGTAATGAGAACAGAAGGCTTTTTTTTTATTTAATAGTATTCAGTTTGCAGTATTATTCCTGTCCTTTAATAAGTAAGTTGAGTATAGCAAAGTACAAAACTGGGACATTCTCAGTGCTCTGTGGGGAGGAGGACTGACCTCCTGCCATGGTGCTTTTTACCTTGCTGGATGAGCAAGATATCATCCTTGGTTACCAGCTGAACCAGAGATGAGTGGCTGAGACATGGATGTTCTGCCTTTCATGAAGTCACTTGGGACTAGAGGCCCACTTGGTTCAGGAAGCAGAACACTGATGAGTTTCAGGTTCTTCACTGCAAAAAAACACCATTTACTGATGTAAATTCACTGAAATTTCCTTGATATATTTAGTGATATTAAATTGCTAAAGTCAGGTGGTTTTCTATGCTTACACGAGAGTCAAGAAGCTTTAGCTATTAGGACATCACATAGCACAGTAATACTGAACATAAGGCTCACATGTTTTCTAAAAATTAAGTATTTGAAATATTTCCAGGTTTTAAATGTTTCTCAGCAGTGTTGATAAGCCCTTAAGCAGTGAGTTGGTACATAAAATCTAATCTAATGCAAAGGAAGAACAAAAGAGAGGAGAAAAGTTGACTTCTGCATTTGTAATTATTATTCTGGGATTAATGAGGTCAGATTCAAAGCCTGTCTGACTCTATGGGATTAGCAATAACACAATTAGTGTCAGAAGCAAGGTTTTCACAATGAAAATATCTCTGTAAGTTGAGATTTTAATGAATTAAACTTTCTTGTATATACGTATAATTAAGATGATCTCAGTCGAGGCAATAATTGGTTTAAGTCAAGTGTAAGATACTTGGGAATATGTTTTTTCTTTTCTTTTTTTGTGTATTTTATTCTTAATGATCCTTGGGTTTCCAGAAACATACCTCTGAGCTATATTGCTGTCTGTGTGAAGCAGCTAATTTGCACTCACAGATCCTTCCTGAGTTCTCATGAGTGAGGTGCTGCCATTCCAGTCTTGTAGACATCATTTTTATAGGTATTTCATGCTTGTTGGATGAGGTGCTTCTTGAGGCAGTTTTAGGAATTCTATGTACAATAATTATATTTGCATTTGTATATACTTTCATTGCAATATTAAGGTTTATTCCTAAATAAAGGAAGTCAAGATTTAAGATTTCCTATGTGGTCTCAGTTTTCTTCCCTTATGTGTTAAGATGCTGCCTCTAATTATTTGACTATTTATTATTTTTACTCCACAGTTTTGTCTTTATTTTGAAAGCAGACTGCTTTAATAGCATCTCTTTAGTATTTTGTTTTCTTGTTCTTAGAAGTGCTGATCTTACTAATGTCACACTATTCAAACCTTACACCAAAGCAGAGTAATTTTACCTGTGCATTTCCACACACATTTATTGATTTGGTTCTACAAGACCCAGAGGAGGCAAGAACAGCCTCTCCTTGCCTTGTTACAGCTGAAGCAGTGACTCAAAAAAGGGCTCACCTCTCGTGTTTCAGTGAATGTGGGTTTCCTATTTAAAGCACAGGGAGACCTGGTTTCTCAAGTTCAGGCAAAATGTGGCACAGGGCACAGATATTTAAAGAACAGGAGGAGCTCCCCTTGCTTGTGCTGCCTGGCAAGCTCAGAATTGCTTTGTTCTGTGCCCAAAAAACTACAAGTAGGGAGATGCTGGGCATGTGGTCACTTTGGGGTCTGGAGCACCTGCCTAAATGTGGGATTTCAGTAAGTGCTCAGGTGAGAGCAAGGCTGTCACTGTCCCTCTCTGCTGGGAATGAGATGCTTTTGCCAGTCCTGAGGAACCCGGGTGGCCAAACCAGCCTTCCCCCAGGGGAGGGGCAGCAGTGGGGTCTGCACAGCTGTGACCCTGGGGAGCCCAGGAGAGCTGGGGGCAATCTGCCCCCCAGGACCTCGGGGCACTTTGGGGTGCTGGCTTTGTTTGCAGCACTTTGGGGTGCTGGCTTTGTTTGCAGCACTTTGGGGTGCTGGCTTTGCCCAGTTGGGGTTCCCAGCACAGAATCACATCCAGGAGGGGAATTCAGCACCCGCAGCTCCCTGCCCGTGTGTTCCCTGCTCCTCAGGAGGAAGGGAGGCCACTCCTGCACAGAAATGCCTCAAGAGAGTTCTAATCAGCCATTTCATCTGGATCAGGATCTGTGCAAGTTTTGATGGATTGAAGGTGACGTGCCAAACTTTAATTGCAACCAGAGGAACCTAAGTGACAAATCTGGTTGCTTTATAGGCCTTTTAAATAAACAAAGTGCTTTTAGCAGCAGGCTGCAGCTGACTTAGTGGAAATTAAGCCTAGCAATGAATTCTGGGGTTTACTGTTTTGGGAAGAACTAAGCCAAGTAACTTGGAGCTTCAATGAAAGTGCAAGTATTGTCAAAATCAGCAGGAACAAAATACGAAGGCATTCTCAGTAGATATATAGCCAATCCTGCGGGGAGAGAAGAATGTACAGATTTTCATCAAGCTCCTACGTCCCTTAATGCTGTGACAGTGCAGGGCAGTCCAGTGGCAGTGCAGAACAGGAGTCCCAGTGATTCCTAGTGCACATCAGGGCATGGCAGCCACCTTCACTGGGATGTGGTGCTGTCCTCACTGGGTTTGGCTGTTTCCTGACAAGCACCTGGGAGTCTGCATGGCAGAACAGGAGAGATGGCACTGAAATCAGTCACACACAGTGCCAGAGCCCTGCTGCCTCATGGTGCTGACCACAGTGGGGGCTTAGCTTCAAGGGTGCTGTATTGCTCTTCCCATCTCTGTATAAACGGTGGTGCTTTCCCAGGTTTTTCCTTCCCAAATCCTGAACATTGTGTTCTTAGCAGTTTTTAGGCAGAACTGATTTCAGTTAAGTTTCACTTAAATTAAATCTTGTTCTCAGTGTTTTTACAATAAAGCTGTGGAATTGTTTGTTTTTGTTAAAAAGATAAGGTTTTCCTAAGTGATTTCAGAGTAAAAGGAATCTTTTTGGTGCCCTACAATGCTATTACAGAAACTCTCTGTAAAATGGCATCAAAATTGTTGTCACTTTGACTTATCAAAGTCCTCTCTCAACTGCTTGGTAGCAAGAAATCCCCAGCCAGCTTAGTGGCCCCCATATCTGTTTCTCAGCTCCCCTCCAGACAGGGCAGGGCATACCTGCCCAGACCTTAGAGGTCCCCAAAGTGGCTCAGGTTTTGGCACAGCCTTGCCAGCTCACTGCAGTGAGGTTATAGCCTGTTTGTAACCCAGTCCCTGCCTTCATCTCCCCCAGAAGATGTCTGAAGTGCCAGATCCAGGACTACACTGGAGATGGAAGTGTTAAGAAAACTCCAGTGACTTGGAAGGAAAGTCTGCATTGTGACAGCAATGTATGTAACAGTGATGAGGAACAAAATTGACCTCGTGCTCCTGATTTAAAAAAACACATAGAAAGCTTGTCACGCAGTGTTAGACCTTCTGGAAACAGAAGAAATGTCTTGGCTAGGAAGTTCTGACTTCAGGGCTGTCCCTGCCTCAGGTATTTGATGGTTGATGGCCCTGAAGAGAAGTAACTGTTGTGAGCTGAGGTCAGATCCTGCCGAGCCATTTGTACTCCTCAGCCCTGACTTCAGGACACATTTTCAGTGAACACCAGCTTAATCATGTTTTCATTCTTTCCCTCAGATTGTGGTTTAAATGTGCACAAGCAATGTTCCAAGATGGTCCCAAATGACTGCAAGCCAGACCTGAAGCATGTCAAAAAAGTGTACAGCTGTGACCTTACCACACTAGTAAAAGCACACTTCACCAAGAGACCAATGGTGGTAGATATGTGCATTAGGGAAATTGAATCTAGAGGTAAGGCATTGTTAATGGACTTTTGTTGCTTTACTGATAATCCATTTAGATTGATCTGGGTCATCTGGGATTCTGCTGAATGTATGATTGCTCAAAACAGATTTGCACAAGACATTTTATGACTGCCAATTACTCTGCTTAGCTAATATTGTACTATGTATTATTTCATGGTTCATACCATTTATAATTTTTATAGATTCTGCTACAAATTGCTTAATGGACAATTACTGCTTTGTAGTTATATATTAGTGCCTATCTTTCCAATAATATATTTATTTAGAAAATTAAGTGAACGTGGCAAAACAAAGGGAGTTAATATTAATGTGTTCACTCTTGCTAGTTCCCCTAGCCCACACTGAGTATCCTTTTCTAGAATTTGGGTCTTTGTTTTCATTCTGAAATAATGACTGATCACCAAGTATGTTAATCTGAGTTATTTTTAAATTAGTTGTAATTGGTTTAATATGTTTCTTCAGCTCTGAAGTAATTTGTGTAAATACAGTTTAGAGCTGCTAGAACAAGGCATCTACAGCAATGGTCAGGGTTAAAAATCCAGGATAAGGTTTCATTCTGGAAAAAAAAAACCTGATAAGACTTTTAAAGCATGTCTGCTTTTTCTGCCTGAAATTAAAAACTTGCCAAGAGAAGAGCCAGGTGGAAGGCAACTGTTAAAATCAGGACTAATTTTAATCTTGTTAAAATGTTCATTGCAGGTCTTAATTCTGAAGGACTGTACAGAGTCTCAGGATTTAGTGATCTTATCGAAGATGTCAAAATGGCATTTGACAGAGGTACAGTCTTTCCTGCATGCTGGAAGTTGGTGCTGCTGTATTAAATAGACACAGTTTTTCTGCAGAGCCTCTGTCTCACGCTCCACTGCACCAGTGGTCTGAAGGAGTCAGGCTGGCAGGAGGGGAGACTCCCCATCAGGAAAGCACATCAGCTTCACTTTGGCCTTTATTACAAAAATCTACTTTTCTCCTTCCATCAGTATCTGTGCTCCAGTAACCATGTGTGTAGGAAAGGACAAAGCTTTCTGAACTACTGCCCTAGTTTGCGAGTCAAACTGTGCTCCGAGGGGTGGGGGAGGCATAGAGGGTAAGTGGTGAAGTGCCTTAAGAGGGCTGTGCAGCTTAAATCCATCTTTCTGGATGAAAGCTCCAAAATAATAAGATGAATGCAATAGTGCAAACAAAGTTTGAATTATTACAGACTAAAAGAAGGTCACTGAGAACAAACTCTTCTCTGAGAAAAGACAGTGGGAAAATGAAAGGCTTTCCAGCTGCAGTCCCTCTACCCCAGTAGAAATCAAGGCCAGAATCTGTGCTGGAAACGCTCTTTCCTGTTTGTCCGGAGGACTGGACCTGTTCAGGCAACATCTGCACTGTTACAGGGTGGGGATGTGCTGGGGAAGCCAAATTCTGGGTCTGTGTCCGCTGCAGTTTGGAGTAGATAGTATGTTGAGTTAAATGGTGAGCACATGTTTTTCCTATAAAACAGAGGGGCTGTGGACAAAGCTGATTTTCTGCCTTCTACTTTTTCTCACAGACTCCTTGATTTCTCATTCAGTGCTGATGAATGTGTTGCTTTGCAATGCAGTGTGTTCAGAAATAGCTAAACATCCACACATTAATACAAGACACATACTGCTAGATCAGGCAGGCAGGCAGGTTTAAAGTAAACCCCAAACTGTACTTTTTAGTAATTATTTGAAACAAAAAATTGATATGTTACTTTATAAAATGCTTGAGGTTTTCACCCTGAAACTATGAATGTCACAGTCCAGTAACTCTGTTTTACTTACAAAAGCCAAAATCTGTAGTTGTGTCCTTTCCAATAATGTTTGCTTAAGTCAGTTATTATTTTTCTTTTCAATGCTACTCTACATCTGTTTACATTTCCAAGGCTTTAATATCAGTGCCTTCTCCACACAGATGGGGAAAAAGCTGATATTTCTGTGAATATGTATGAAGATATCAATATTATCACTGGTGCACTTAAACTGTACTTCAGGGATTTGCCAATTCCACTCATCACGTATGATGCCTACCCAAAGTTTATAGAGTCTGCAAGTAAGTATAACACATTTTTCATCTGCTTTTCACTCTTAGCCTTGTCTCCCTTCTGTTCAGGACTGTCCTATTCATTTCCTAGCTGTCCCATCAGCTCTTAGCCTGCATGCCCAATTTAGTAAGGATTGCAGGACTAAACATGCAGTGCACATTACGGCCTGACTGCGTGATGCCATGTGAGCATGGTTACATTTTCCTTTGCCTTTGTCACCAGGAATGTTTCCTTTTCATCACACATTAGGGATTACATCACTTGTGTGCCTTGCTTGAGTCCTGGGTACTTGACAGTGATATTTAAAGTCTGTTTGGTTTATGTTGCCAGAAAGGAGGTGATTTATGGAAATGTTTAGAAATAAGATGTCGTTTCTTTCTGGAGTTGTCCATTTTGAGTGTTTTCATAAGCTGATAACCACTCATCATCCCGAGGCCACCTTTGGGGCTGGCATTGCAGAAAGTGGGCCTACAAGCACGGCAGTAAGCCCAACTGGAACATCTCTCCCAAACATCCTGGCTACCTGCAGCATTTCTGTGATGTGCTCACACCAGCCACACCTGGAAAGGTGTGAGGTAGCCGTGGGTACAAAACATGGACTGCATACTGGCCTTACAGCTCCTCTGGAGAAGGCTTTTTCCAAGTCCTATGGAGACAGCCAAAGGCACTGATGGAAAAGTTCCAGTACCTTCTGCTCTCCCAGAGTTGCACGTGTAGATTATTTGTGTAAAACTAGTCCAGTTAGCAAGGATTGCCAGAGGAATTTTTTTAGTAGGCTGCAGGGAATTTTTCAGTGGAGTGCAGTTTGCTTTGGGGAGTTTTCTTTGTCCCAAACCAGTCACATCCTTATGGTGCTCTGAGCACCTCTTTGGACAGACAAATCCTCTGTGAGTAATCCAGCAGAGCTGTGAGACCCTACCTCCTTGTGCAGTTGATGCCTTTCTGTGTGTGAATGCTGGCTGTCCATGTGGTGAGAGTTGAACATCTGTGTTTCAGAAACCACGGATCCGGATGAACAGCTGGAAATTCTCCACGAGGCGCTGAAGCTGCTGCCGCCTGCACACTGTGAAACATTACGGTATCTCATGGCACATCTGAAGAGGTGGGTGGAGCAGCTGCAGACAACTCTAAGCCACACTCATTTTTTAGCAAAAGTCCATGTTAGCACCTCCAGAAGAGTCTGGTGAAGGCCACCGAATCCTGGAGAGGGCCTGTGGCAGGAGTGGTACTGTGCACAACAGCAAATACGGACACAGGGAATTATCCCTTGCAAAGCAAAACCAAGGTGGCATGACAGGGTGGCCATTTTAGGTTCTCAAGTAACATGAACTTAGTGTCAATATTTAAGAATTACTGCCTTTCCTTAGAAAAAATACTTTATTTTAAGCTCTCTTCTGCCTTTTTTCATTTTGTAGTTCTTCTACAAAATGTGTTTGACTCTGCTGAGTGCCTCAGGCAGAATTCAGCTACAGAGTTTCTGCCTGATTTGTCCCTTTATTTCAATGACATTTCCAATGAGTATTTTAAAACGGATGAGAGATGTAGGAACAAAAATTCCACCTTACAGCTGGTGAAGTGTGAAGTTAATTTTTCCTCACCCCATTCAAGATTAGCTGTTGCTGCTCTACCTAGCAAGTTGCTTTTGCACATTGTATTTCTGGTATAGGTGAATGATAAGGTAGAAGGGTGACAAAATTCACTATTTTTAAACTTCTGTTTAATACTTTGCTAAAAAGAGCTGAGCTGCTCAACAGGCCGTTGTCTTGCTGCTGGATTCAGGTAATTAGACACAGCTCCTTTATTTGGAGTATTTACAGACTGGAGACACAGCAGCTGGGTAATATCAGTCTGACCTGTTTTCAAATAAAAATTATGGCAGAAAGGAACAAACGGAAGAAAAATCTTGAGTTTGCATTTTTTGTATACCAAAGGACTTGTTCATGCAGTGCAAGTGAGCACCGTCTGTGTGCTCTGAGGAGGAGGGCAGAGACACTGACTGACCACAAACCCACACAGCATTTGCCTTCACTCATGCCAAGTGTTTCACCTGACACTCCCATGTGTGACCTGCTGGACACAGTGGCCTCTCCTTGGGGAAAGGCACGCGTTTCTGTCCAGTTTCCCTGATTTCCAAGCATATGTAGGCATGGTTTGGCACAGAAGAAATGTGAGAATCACTGGGGTTTTTTTTTACAGAGTGACACTCCATGAAAAGGAAAACCTGATGAGTGCAGAGAACCTGGGCATAGTTTTTGGACCAACTCTTATGAGAGCGCCGGAGCTGGACGCGATGGCTGCGCTGAACGACATCCGCTATCAGAGACTTGTGGTGGAGATGCTTATAAAAAATGAAGACATTTTATTTTGAATATTTTGGGGGTTTTGTAATAAAGAAAAAGGAAGCAACAGTGTTCTATGGATGAAGGAATATTTTAAAGTAATTTAATGGCTCTTGTCACTGAATTCCATATTTGCTAGAGCTTTCGATGTATTCAGGATAAAAATGAAGGAACTCTTTGTCGTTTCTGTAGTGCCATTCAGCTGATGTTGAAAAAGGTTAACACATACTTTCCAGTACTAGTAATCCTGGGTGTTTATCATGTTAAAATAAAAAATAAAAAAAGCCTAAAGCTATTGCATGATTTGCTCCCTGTTCTCCCTGTTTTGGTGAGACTCATTCCATGAAGAAAACAACTGAACTGGTGCAGCATCTTTGTTCTGGATAGTTTGTGATGTAATTCAGCATGTTTCTCCGTGTAAACCTGTTGTGAATTTGCTTTTTTGTTCTATGTAATTGGTTTCTGATACTAAAAAGAAGGCAGACTTATGTGAAATGGAGCCTCTGGCCATTTATTGACATTTCATATTCTTCTCTTCCACTTTTGGGGCTGATTTCTTCTTGGGTTTCTTTCCATTTTTTCATCTTATAGTAATTTGTTTTTAACAGAAACAAAATTGTACTTTAAATGTTACTTTAAGTAATTCTCCATGATGTTTATGGTGGTTGCAGTGAAATCTGCAATACTGAACAGTGTTCCTTTATTATTATTGCTATTTCAATTGTAATTTTGTATTTTTATCTGGCATGCATATATTAATTTATTAAATTTTGCTTTTAGAACTCAAACATTACTCTGCTTATTTTTACTTACTGAACTTACTTAAAAAATACTATTTGTTTCATTTCTTACATTGGCACTTTAACGCGGAACAACTTGAAGAAATGAGTTGGAGTTTGACCAGTTTTGACAAGACCATTCTGATCTAAGTATTTCAGGTCCTGACACTTTGCAAAGGTTCCCACAAATTCCTGTCTACTTTGAAAACTCCTTTCTTCCTTGTCCAAGATGCCTCTCCAGAAGGCTTCAGAACTCTTAAATAAACTAAGAAGAGTATTATCAAGCCATCAACCACTTCATATTTTATATCTATTGTTATAATTACCTATATGTGAAATGGAATGGTAATTTACAATTAGCTGCCCAGAGTAGATGGATAGACCACTGAATTTCAAAGGCAGACACATCCCAGAACATCTGCTTTGCACTTCAAATGTTCAGCTCAGGTGGAAGTACCTTGGTCTGCCCTGCAAGCGCCACCTGGAGCAGGAAGAGAACAAGGAGGAACAACCCCCTAGGGATCAGAAGCAGCTGTGCTGTCAGCTGTGCCTCACGGCATCCCACCCATCCTTGCACATCTGGCCAGGAGAGGAGAGGGGACATGGTGGCCCTTTTGCAGCTCTCCTGCCCTGGGGGTTGAAGGATCCCAGGAAGGGAAGGGGGAAGCTGGATATGTCACTGGTTAGCACATGGGGAGTATTCCTCTGGGCTGGGAAGCGCAGTGGGGGAAGCTTTGAGAGAATCTGAAGTATGGTTTGGGTTGAGGTTTTTTTCAATCATCTCTACTATTAAAAGTGGCTTGCTGTTATAACTCCTGTGCTAATTAGTGCACATTAGCACTTTATTTATGGCAATGAACTGCAGCAGATGGAAAACTCTGACCACAGCCTTGCCTCCCCCTGGCCCGAAAGGAGTGGCCCATCTGCTCAGTCACATCTGCCTTGCACTCCGGCAGCCACACATGTTCACCACCACCTTGCTCCAAGGCAACTCCTACACGTGCTGTATCTCCTGCCACTGCTCTGACACTCTGTGATGCATTTCCTCCCTCGGCCCTGCGTTTGGGATGGCCCCTCAGGCCTCCCATCACTCCTGCCTTCCCTTGGAGTTCCCTTGCAGTGTCTCTGGCAGTGTCCTGTCGCTGCACTCAGCTCTGAGCCCCCGGCCATGGCAGCACTCAAATGTCCTCGGCTCTGATCAGGAGCAGGGATGTTTTTTCCAGCAATGCTGGTGGGTGTTGCCCTGAAGTGTTTGGAGGCAGCAGTGACAGCAGCATCCTCTTCCCAAGCACTGATGAGGAGCTGGCCGAGGGCAGGGCTGGCACAGCAGCACGGCTGTGCTGGTGGCACTCGGTGTCCCCGGAGCCCTCAGTTTGCCTGAGCAAAGGCACCTGCTGTCCCCAGCGCTGTGCAAGCAGACCTGAACAGGCAGCTGTAGTTCCCCCTTCCAACGCCTATAGCGGGAAGCACCAAGTCAATAGCAGTAATTAGGATAATTGCCTGTTCTTCGGGTGTGAAACATCAGCTCCTCCGTGTCCGGGCGGCAGCGGGCGGGTGCTGCTGCCAGTGCTCCCCTTGCTGTGCCCCAGGTGCTTTGTGCTGCCTTTGGAAGCAGCGCTGGCCACGAGAGGTGCAGCGGTGAGAGAGCACTGCCGAAAACAGCAAGCCTGGATTTGCCCCGGGGATGGGGATGCACACGGGGCAAACAAGGTGTGTTCGCTGCTGGGGAGCACCAGCTCACTGCTGGAGATGCCCCCTCTCAAGCAGGGTTTAACAAGTGGTTGTAATAATGGAAGTTTCTGCAGGAAAGGTGGAAAACCTGAACGGGGAGCCTCTGCTGAAAGAAAAACAAACAAAATTCGAATACACACATACAAAAATCCAAAACCAGAGCAAGCAAAACTCTACAACCCCCACACCCAAAAGTAAACAGAACCACGCCCCAAAAACCCATGTCAAGAAGCACATCTTTTCCCCGATGCCCACACTCACTGCCCCAGTGAGCAGTGCCAGCAGCTGCAGCAGCAGAGCTCAGGGTCAGGCAGCCAGGCCCTGCTGGCATTAACACTCCCTGTTCTCCCCAGGTCTCACATTCTGATGGGCTATGAAGGAAATTGCATGCCAACAACTGCCAACAATACAGCTTCAGAATGTGTTTAACACCAGGTAACACCAATAATCAACTAATTAAGGCTGACAGTGTCTGCTAACCACGCTGCTCACCTACATGGAACAGAGCTGTCCCTGCAGAGTGCACATCCCTTGGATTTGAGTATGTGGGTCACGTGTTGTGTTAGGGTCAGGAATGTGGGATGGAGGATGGGAATGAGTCAATGAAGTGCTTTCTTGACTAGGAATCCTAGGAATCTGTTTGCAGTGAATTTTCTTTATTCTCTTTAATTGCAATATTTTATTAAGTGTGTAGGCAAAAGCCTCCATTTTAATTGTTCTTGTTACTAGTGTAATAAAATGCTCATCTTTCCTGAGTGGTAATCTTTAAAACAGGTAGTGCAGAAAAAATGTTGTCTTTGCAGTGAATTTGATACTTCTTTTTTCTAATCAGGAAGATGCTTCACATGGGCATACAAGCAATATTGCATGATTTAAGTTTCATTTATTTGATTTCTTAATTAAACACAGAGGATATTTTTATTATTTGTATTAGTTAAGTGACAATAGAATAATTAACTAGGTCTGTGAGAGCATTGGCTATCACCAAGCTGATTTGTTCCCTGAAGGAATTGATTTCCATGAGGAATAAGTGCTGTCTCTAGTTCAGCTGACCTTGTCTCCAGTGCTGCAGGGTTCATGTGGGCAGCTTGGCAGAGAATCTGCAGCCAGATCACTGAAAACACCTTATCAAAGGGCAGCTGGACACAGAAAAGAAACGGGGAAAAGGGATTAAACTGCAGCTCCCCACTGGAGGGATGTGTGGACATCCCCATTTCAGGCTGCAGAGCTCAGGGGAAGCACTGTGTGCTGAGGCCACAAGCAGGAACCTGCAGCAAGGCTTTAGAAGAGCTCTGTGAAGAGGGAAGCAAGCTGCCCTCTGAAACAAGAACATGAGCTTCTGCTAATTCAGGTTAGCTGACAGGATGGAAAAACCTGTTATTTATCATTAGATGCAAAAACAAACTTCTCTGGTCCTTCCCCCTCCAATGGCAAAGGAAGGAAAAAAGGCTTCTGAAAGGCATGTATGATAAACTCTGTTCCTGACCTAATTTTTGCATGCTGATGAATGTTCTGCAATGTTTTTATTATAGCTACAATTTTATTGCAGTAGAGGAAAAAAACCATTTAGTGAATCTAGCAATCATGGGTTTCTTTTTCAGTCGTGCAAAATTACTGCTTAGCAACTACACCTCAGCCCTAGGAAGCTTATGTAATGCACGAGGAGGAGGAGGGCCAGGACAGGCTCGTGGATCACCGGGATTGCTGAGCAAACCTTGCAAAGCAAGAGGAGAGCCCTGTGCTCTGCCACGAGCAGGCAGGGCTGCAAGCACAGGGCAGAGGGGGTGAGGGGCTGGGGTGGCACTGCTACTGCCCCCCAGAAAACTTCCCCAGGGTCCCTCCCTGCAGCAGGGGCTGTTGGTGCCCTGAGCTCTGCCCCAGCTGAATGCAAGGCTGATGTGCTGAGAGGAAGGAACTTACCTGTGCATTGAGGGGTCCAGTTCTTCTGCAGTTTTTCAGCATGTTCTTCCCCTGTCTTGGTCATGGACATTTCGAGTCATACTCTTCACCAGAGCCCTTGCATAATCTGATCATTTCTTCATGCTGGCCTGATTGCCTCTCTCCATGGTCTGGACCACACCACAGAGATACTCTTCTTGATGCCTCCTTCTAAAAATCTCAATTTGGACAGCATGATTCAGTGATTATCTAATGTCTGTTGCTGGTTTCATGGTCAGAGTAACATTTTGCTTTGATCTCTCCCAAGAGTGATGTCAGTAAGCTGCCCAAAGCACTTGTTTAAGAGCTTTTAGTCAGATGTCCTTTTCTATTTCTCATGTATTTTGTCTCAAGGACATGTATAGCTCATTACATTACTCAGGTGTTTATCAGTACTCTGCCTTGGTCAATTGGAGCAAATGGTTCTTTGGCCTCTGGGAGCCTTTGATTAATGTATTTCCTGAGGCAATTAGGCATTATTTTGAAATATGTATTTGGCAGCCAACCAGGATTTCTCTTCAAGCATTATGTTGCCTGTAATTTTCCTTTCTTGCTACCAAGCCTAGAGATTGAATGCTAAGCTTTTTCTCTTTGCCTTTTTTTCATGTCTCATTACTAACTCTGTCACTAATGCAAATCGGATTGTACAAACTATTAAAATTACTCATTTTGTAGATTTATATTCATACAGTAGTGGACCCTAAAGCTTGCTTGAAGGATCACTCACTAAACTCAAAAGAACTTAGCACAATGCTGTTGCTCACTGCTCAAATTCAGCACCTACTCTGTGGGGAAGGGGAGAGATTCTTCTGATTTGCTATCAGTTCTTTTATCCCCTTCCATGTTTTCCAGCATCATGATCCTGGACAGATGTTGTTTATACCTTGTAACAACTCTCATATGATATCTTCCACTAAACTACTGGAATGAGGGACACTGAGATTGCTGCAAGGTGAGTTAGACACCACCAATGTGCTGCAGGACAAGATCCTGCACAAAAAGGGAGGTTTGAAGTCCAGATGAGTGCTTTTATTTAAAGTAGGCAGAGGCCAATAATGAAATACTTGTGGAAGAGGTGGAACTTCTGTTGCAAGCTGCTGCAAGGTCAGTTACATTGACATTTGCAACTCACTTCCTCATGGGAAACTGTGAGCTTCTCCTGGAAGTATTTCTCCTTGCCATTTGGAGAAAAGGCATCTTTTCCAAATGTGTTACAGTACAGTGGATGCATTGGGTTTAAATTTTGTTCAAAAAAATCCCAAACCCCAGCAGTCAATGTTCAGCAATCCAAATGCTCACTCTTCTCAGCCATTTCAAATACAGTGCCATGCTGAGTCCCTGCAGCTCCTTTGTACCTCCTCACTGGAGGAAGAGTTGTGGTCTGACCATGGCTTACTTTGAACTTCTCTCTGTAGCCTAAAACAAGATGGGTTGGTCTGAAGTCACAGCAAAGAAGTGACCTGGCTTTGGCTGGTGAGGATATTGGCAGTGGAGGAAGCTAAGGAGGAGCCCCAGGTACTGCCATGGAAGGTGTGGACTGGCTTTTTCAGGGGTATTTGTCCATCCTTTGTTTGGAAATCAAGAAACAGAAGGAAGGGGAGATAAAAAGTTTTCAGAATTAGTTACCTAAAGTAGCCAGGAAAAGTGACCAAGAAATTGGTCACATGGAATATTCTTTTTAGTGAAGGCAGTATGGCTGGGCTGGATGTTGCATGGAATGGTGTGCATCATCTGGACACTGCTAAGCTGCTCACACCACAAAGCCCCTCGCTGTGCTGCACTTCAGTGCTGAAACCTTTTATGTGTGAGCACAGGCTGTGTGCAAACTCCAGGCTGTGTGACAAGTCACTGTAGATGTAGCCTTTGTCTGCCAGGAGGATACACTTCACAATCAGGCTAATCCATAAACCAGACTTTGTTAAGAATCATTAAACTGGAACTCTCTGTTTCAGTGCCAGTTTCTATTATGGGGCTGCTCTTCTGGCTCCTGCACAGCTTGGGCTACACTCACATTACTCCCCTTGCTGTGGAGTGTGTTTACCAAGATATTCCCCCAATTGCCTTGAGTGTGGAGTTTTGAACTCCTGTCAAATCCCAACCATCGGTGAGCAGGGAAATCTGGAATTTGGCTTCGTGTG
Organism: Petroica traversi; assembly: GCA_025920805.1. Lineage (NCBI taxonomy): Eukaryota > Metazoa > Chordata > Aves > Passeriformes > Petroicidae > Petroica > Petroica traversi. The sequence goes on from JAHLSL010013211.1 coordinate 481,716, forward strand.
AAATGCTGAGTAAAAGTCCGTGGAGCTGTCAGAGGAGTGGGAGCCACCCCTGACTCCCACCTGGTGAGCAGTGTCCCATCCCTTGTGCCTGGCCACTGCCAGCCCCAGCCTCCTGCAGGGACCCAGGCAGCACTCTGAAGGTGTTTCTGGAGTTTAGGGCATACCTCTGGTTTTCTGCTTTTTCAGTTGTAAACACAAGCTTCTAAGTTCCCTGTTGCCGAATGCGGCCAAGATCTTGCAGGCTGCCAAGGAGGCAAAATAAACTTTGTGTGATAGGTGAGAGCTACACACCAGGAGCCACAGAAGTCAGTATTTTCCACTAATTACCAAGAAAATTCTGTGTGTGTTGGCAAAGATCCCAACATAAGCAATAAAACTGAGTATTTGGCACGAGGTCAGCCCTGGGTAAAGCACATATCAACAATTCCAAGTGTGTCATGAGCAGGAGTAGAAATCCATACCTGGGAGCATGGCTGGAGGGTGGCATTTCCTGCTTTAAAACACTCTGAAGGCTCAGGTAGCACAGTGAGGTAGATGCTGACTTTCTAAAGGCAAACACTGCAGCCCCAGGTGAGAGGGGTGCTTTGCAGAGATCTGTGTTCAGTGTTTTCTAGGATCAGCAAGGGCTTATGGCACCATGTGGGAAGGGAGAGGGCTTTGCCACTCAGCCTGCTGGCAGAATTAAAAATAAAACAAACTTGTTTCTATGTGTTTACCCAGACAATAACAGCAGCGAGAGAACCTGCAGCCCAAAGGTAGGCACCCTGAGGCTCTCACAGGGTTACTGAGGTGTTCTCAGGATCACAAAACCTTAGTTGCACTCACTGCATGTGTGATGTGGGATGGTTCAGCATGTCTGCCTTCCAGCACAGCACAGGAGCCCATGGGAAGCAGTGACATCCAGATGGATATTTATGCTCCCATCCCATAGCTGGGGTTATATGGGGAATGCGCTCTGAGGTGCTCCATGCTCCAGGATTTATTTTGTATTTGGGAGCAATGATATTGCAGAAGGATTGTAGTCAATTATATCCTTGTGGGCAGCAATCAGAGAAGTGCCTGTGCCAGCCAGTATGTGCAGCAGATTTAAGCATTAATACATACTTTCTGCATTGCTAGATCTTCTTTCCACTGGCTGTTTAATGGAGCACCCCTCAAAATGCCTTCAGGAAAACTCTGAACTGTGGAAAACTGGCCAAAATGTGTCAGTCCTCATGGGAGCTGAACAAGCAGCTTTTATGTGAAGCTTGAACAGTTTGCAGTTTGCAGAGTGGAGAATCATCTGCCTTTATAAACTAATAGATGTATTTAAACAGGTAAATGTGAGCTTCCAGACAAATACTTCAGGCTAAATGCTCCTGTGGTCCCACTCACAAAAGCCACTGCATGGAATGGGGTAGGATTATGGTACATGCATTTCCAGAAGTCAGGTGATGCAGAGCTCCACTCTCTGCACTGGTAATAACTCAATTACAGACTTACAAACAGCATCTGAACAGGCACTTGAAATATAATAATAACACCTCCAGAGGCAGAACTCCTAGGAGAGCACTTGGGTGCCTACCAGTCACTCAAACACTGCTTTGGATGTCTCCACTGTCAGATGCAGCAGAACTGGCAACTGAACAGGTTCCCAGCTTTGACATCAGGCCACCCTTTCTGCCCAGTTTTACTATCAGCTGCCAGACTTTTGTGTTTTGTGGAGTTTTTTTGCATTTGCAGGGAGAAAACTCATGGCTGGTGACTACAGACAAAGTTCAGAACAGGTAGCAGCAGTGGTGTGTGCCAGATGAGTGCATTTTTCAGCTTGTGCTGCTGATGAAGGGCAGAGCCTTTAATAAATACAGGTGTCACTGAGCTGCAGCTGAGAATTAATGAGATTTTCCTGACCACAGAAACAGAGTAGCTGAGGAGTCCTGCTGTGCAGGAAAGTCTTCCTGAAGGGATGGACCAGCAAAGCTGCTCCTCTGTTGTCCCCACCATGGCTCAGCTGCTGTGCTGACAGAGCAGCCCACAGGGGCAGGGCAGAGCAAACTTCTCAGCTCATGGATTTGTCCTTTTAGTCCCTTGTTGGGCTCTCCAGCGTGACTCACCTTGGTCCCAGAGATCAGCCTGGTACTTGGATGGGAGCCTGAGAAGTGACCCTGTCAGGGGTGGCAGCTGGAGTCAAAATTACCACTGCTCTATTCAGCAGCTTTGTCCAGCTCCAGGTTTCCTGGCACATCCATAACAAAAAGGCAGTGGGAAGCTGAAGCCTGCTCACCAATTCCTTGGACATTTCAGTCATGCTCAGCTTGTGCCTGTCACCTCTCCTGATTCTGTTTCCAGGGAATCCTGTCTTGCTGCTGCACCTGCCTTGCCCAAAGTGGGTGAATGAGTCCCTGTTGATAGTGCTCTTTTCCTTGTTCTTCTCTTTATTTCCAGCCTCAAGTCCTTCTTTCCTTTTCAGAAGCATCCTTCAGATCAGGTAAGAGTGCACCATATCTCTGCCATAATATGGAAGCTCTTTAATTGCAGAGGTGAAGATCACCACCTTTGAGCAAGTTTTTGGTATTTTCAATTCCTTTGTAATAGAAAACAAAGAAAATACGTGCTGAAACCAAATTTGCTACAAACATCCGTGGCGATAAAACACATTTGTGGGTTGGTGGAGGTGTTTCTGAGTGTGGAAAACTGCCACTTTGGATTTCTTCATTTGAGGAATTTAACGTTCGCTATCAATATGTAGTGACATGTATATTAATGCTCAGCATGTTCTTATGGGCACTGGAACAAACCGGGTAAGTACAACCCGCCAGCATCTCAAGACTATCATTAGTTCTTTTAATTAATTTCTTCTGGAAAGCATTTGCTCCCTGTATTTTCTTTTGCCAGGAACAGCTCTCGGCGGCGCTCCGAAGCCGCCGGCTCATCCCTCATCCAGCTGTTGCCATCTGGTGGCCACGGAGCCGAGCGGCCGCGCTTCCAGCCGGGAATGTGCCAGGGCTGTAACCCGGGCAATCTGGGAACAAAAGCATGGCTAACTCACCTATTCTTGTCTAGCCTTCTGCCTTGTCCAGTGCTGCCATCATCTACTGTCGCCAACAATGCCATTTTCCTGATGCAAAAATGCATTTTAAAAGGTATATACTACATCTGAAAACTAAAGCTAAAACTGCTGGACAGTGCTATTATTTTTAAGCTTTTGTTCCTTTAATTTCCCTGATGTACTACCTAACCTTTCTCTGTCCTTTTATTAGTTTTGCTTCTGCTTTTCACCACATCCACCCTCCCACAGGCCCTGCTGTCTGTGTCTGCTGGAGCCTCTGACACCTGCTCTCTTCCATCGGGCACTGCCTCTCTGCACACAGTTCTGTGACTAAAATTCCAGTTAAACTCTCGTATCCCTCACTCTGTCAAAAGCATTAGGCATTCTGCTCACTTGCACGGTGTCTGTACAGTATCGCCCTGCCAAAGAGACTTACCTGCAGGAGTGCTTGTTCACAGCTGACTTCCCCTGGTCAGGAGCCCTTGCAGTGCTTGTTCCCCGTGCATGGATGGAGGGAGCAATGCCCTCAATTCAGCAAGCAGCGAGTTTGCTGCTTTCCAATCGATCTGAGTGAGGCTGCTCTGCCATCAGCACAGTGGGGGTGGGTTTGTCTGAGGGATGGGGAGGGGTTCATAAAAACAGCCAGAAAGGTTGGAGTCAAGATAGGTGTAAAAAGGGGGTTTTGTGGGGGAATGAAATATTTGTCAACAATTTTTCTGAATAGTCTGAAGGAAAAAAGAAAAATACCCATCCTAGCAATGGATCCAATTCAGGCATTCAGTGTAGCTCAACTCCTTCCCTTGCTTTTTTACCTCGGTCATGATGGGTCACATTCCCCAGTTTAACAACAGGCAGCATTCACTTCTCTGTCCACATTTAACTGCAGTAGCTCAGGTTTCCTTGGGTTTTTTTGCGAGGGAAAAGGCTTTGTGCCTGTGCCAGGGAACACTTCTCACAGCCAGGCTGCTGCTCCCCAAAGGCCTTCTCCAAATACCTGCTCCTTCCTCTTCCAGCAAAAGCTCTGACTCGCAGCCAGGGAGGGGAGGCTCCCAGGCTGGGGGCTCGGCTCGGCTGCAAGAGAAATAACCCCTTGCTGGGCCTGCAGACTTTCTGGGGCCCCTGCAAACTCTGCACCCTGCCAGCTCCAAGGGCCAGACCTTGTCAGGAGGGCCAGACCCTTCAGGAGGGCCAGACCCTTCAGGAGGGACAGACCCTTCAGGAGGGACAGACCTTTCAGGAGGGACAGCCACTCCTGTCACCCGAGAGCTGCCACTTGCCCAGTGCGGTAACACTCTGCTCTGTCTGTCCGTCTCTCTTGGGGTGAACCTGGCAGCCCTGCTGGGGTGGGCAGGAATGCTTTGAGACCTTGAGAGGATCCAGAGGGTCGTGGTCAGCATTCCTACAAGGCCTCCATGCAATTGTATCTCCAGGGCAGCTGCCTGGCCTGGGATAAAGGCTGGAAGCAGCCAGACGCGGGGCTGAAACAAGATCGCGGCAACAATGGGAGCTGCTGGCCAGGAATAGGCCAGGAACAAGGCCAGAGTTATGTACATGGAGAGATTTCACTGGAGGAGAAATGTAAATGCAGAGGCTGAATGCTTAGAGGAGGGGGTGGGTGAGTGAGGGAGAGTGATTTTAAAAATAATTAAAATAATAATAAAGGCATCCAGCACGACACACCAAGCCAGCTGGCAGACAGCACAAAGGCTACCCAGCAGAAATAGAAAATACATCTGGTGTCACCCAGAGGCAAAGCTAAGGAAGGTTTTTGTGGGGAATGTTTCCTGGAAAAGGGAATTTGGAACACTGTGTAAGGGTGGTTGTAGCAGATTAGCCAGTGCCATGTCCTATCTCCACATGGCAGGTGCCTGAGAAAAATGCAAGACCACCATTGGCATTTGGCACCACATCCCCAGGACACCACCCCAGAGTCCTGAGACTTGTGACTCAGGGACTTCAGAGACAGACTGCTTAGGGGAGGGTGTGTGAACATTCAATAGTATGGAAATATTTAGCAGACTGTATTTTTCTGAATACAGATAAAGCTCTGCAAACAGACCCTCCTGTGGCACCGAACTCCACTGCAGACACATTCTGTAAAGAAGTGTCTTGGTTAAACCTGACAACTCTAAGTTTACCTCAATGCCCTCTACTTCTTTGCATGGGGGCAGCAAGGGAATCCAAATCTGCCTTCTCCAGGCCATTTGGGATTTTACAGACCCTACCAAAGTTCTCTCTCTTGCTTTTCTTTCAGACTGACAGGTCATACTCTCTATCTGTTCCAGGTACAGGAGCCAACTTGCACTGTGGATGTTGTTGTCACTTTCTCCTGGGCCTCTTCCAAGTCTTTTGAAACCGGATGACCTGAACAGCAATGAACATTCTCAGATTTATAGTGACATCTTTCCCTTTTGCTTCATCTCCTGTCCTAGAAACTGATGGACTTGCTTTTCTTACACTGCTGAACACTTCATAGGGCTGTCTCTCTCAAGGTTTTCTTCCTGAGTCATATTGTTGAGCTCAGAGTAGATAATCATATATATATATATATATAAGTCTAAACTATTTCTTGTTTCCTTTGCTAGCCTGAATGACTGAGTATTATTAACAAATACATCTCTTTTCTCTCATTTCCTGGTGATTTATGGCAATAAAGAGCAAGCCCTTGCATACCCTACAGAAACCCACTGGATCTGCCCTGCTATAGAAACCTGTCATGTTTCTACCACTTGACTTTCTCAGTTCAGTGAGGTGGCAGGAGCCAGGGGTGTTCTCTTAGTTAGTTAATAGCTTTCTACCACAGTTAGTTAATAATTTCTACCACATACCTTCTGGAAGTCCTGGTAGATTCAAGGAAATGGATCTCTCTTGACAATATTTGTTCACTTCAAAGATTTCCCACCCCTCTGTGAAGCCAAGGGAGCAGCCTCCTCCCAGCATACTGTCTGTACACTGGTGAGAGTATACCAGAAATAAATGACTGGGTTCTGTTCTGTCTCAGAGAAAAAAAACCCTAAACCTGGCAGGTTGCTCTGCTCACAAAGAGTTTCTAAGATTGCAACAGGTGTTCAGTTACTTACAGGACGTTATTTCTTAGTTTGTGCGTTTATTTATGTGTTTATTTGTTGCATCAGTCACGAATCACATTGATACTTAGGAAAAAATGACCTTCTGTAAACTGCAGAAGATATTTGACTGGTGAAACACCCAGTGCTCTCATGTCCAGCCCGGTGGTGCATTCAGCTGTCATTCCCACAACAGGTGCTGTAAATCCATACCCTGGTGGGGATATTTTGGCAGCACCCTGGAGCAGCAGCACAGCCCCCTCTGAGGAGACCTGAGAGGTGCTTTGTGTGTGCCTCCATCTGTAAGGCTGCTGCAAGAGGGAGCTGGGATGATGAAGGTCCATTGTGTACTCCTCCTCCTCATCTCCTCAGGTAAAGGGGTTCCAGCCATTGCCTCAAATGGGGGTTGTCTTCTTCCAGAGTGTGTGGGACCAGGGCTTTGCAGATACAGCATGAGTGTGTGTGTTCTGAGAGCAGCCTAAGGTTTTATGAACACATCAAATAATTTAAAGGAAAGCTTTGGAGTGCATTAGTAGTAGTTCAGATATTTGTAATTTAAGGTACCAGATATTTTGAACTGAAAAGTTTGTGTTTAATAATTTTTCCCTCTGCAATCTTTTTTTTCATGCTACTGTTTGTCCTAGTGCTACGTGCATTTCAAAATATGTGAAAGGATCTAGTAAGCATGGCTTGGAATGTAAAAAATCATTACAAGAAATTTCATTAAGTTGTCAGGTGACTGACAAGGTAGAATTGATTTGCAGCTGCATGTGCTGTACTGAGATAATTCTTTTTAAACTGTCCCTTAAAATAATAAATATTTTGTGATCCTAAAAGCTTTTCAGAAAATTCGAGTACTATACTAAATTCCTACCAAGCCACACCAGCCGGGTGCAATGGAGAAGGATTTTAGTTGGATTAATAAAGCATAGAACTTCAATTTGATGTGATGCTGTGATCATAACTTAAAAATTAAAAGATGTCTCCTGCCCACCCTCGCTTAGCCTCCTGGCAGGGGAAGCAAACAGTGCCTATCTGTAACAGACAGCTTTTCTCATGGGCATCCAAGTATTTTAATATAATCTCCTGGCAGGACAAGGCCAAGGCAGAAGCCTTGGCAATCTCAGCTCAGCTATATAAAAGGAGTTGATGAAAAGTCAGTTAGGAAATCAGGGGAAATCCTAGCTTAGGTTGGAGTCTGCAGCAAAATTCTTGTTGACTCGGTGGCCCAGGATTCAACAGAGAGGTGGTGCAATCTGCCAAAAATGCTTGCAGTGAGGCTCAACCGTTCTGTTCCTTCTCACTACCTTCAGGAGGCGAGACACACAAAAACATCCCCAAGCATCCCTTCCATTTGCTCTCCTCCCCTGCAACAGTGAAGCAGCTGCAATCTGAGGATGTTGTGTGCCTGCCTGTCCTGCCCCAGGTTCTCTGGAAACAGGTCCCATCTGTTTTCCAGAGCCCTTGCTTCTTGGCAGTGCAGGGCCATGCACAGGCACTGTGAAGCATCCATTGGAACAGGGTTGCTCCCTGCCATTTTTACTTGTGGAATTTTTCCTGCAAGGCTGTTTGGCACAGCACTGCCAAGTCATGATGGGCAGCCTGTGGGCAGAGCTGTCCATTGACCCACCCCACACAGGGAGTGGTTTCCTTCTCTCACCACCTGCACAACCTGAGCAACTCCCACTGCAGAGAGGAGCTTGTTGCACTTTGATTCTGGATGCAAGGAGTCTGGGTGGTGATGCCTTCTCAAAGGCTGGGGTGCTTGGCCGTCTCCTTTAATGCCACTGTCACAGGAAGGTCTGTGGAACTGATGGTGGAAAAGGCAACATTAGTAATCCCTGATAGTGGATATTTTCAGTATTTAACTGCCCACAAGCACTGCATGTTAGCACAGTTTCAGGCTGGGAGACTCCAATGCTCAGTCTGATGTCTATGATCATGTTTTGATTTGTTCATCTCCTGGTTGGAGGCCACTGTCACAGGGAGGACTTGGCGTTGTCCCCCTACCAGCAGCTTGCTGTTGGCAGCATTTCCTCCATGCCAGCCTCACACTGATGGTGCTGCAGTCTGTTCCCTACCCTTTCTGACTGCCCCACTGCTGTCCTGCAGCGGGGCTGGCCCTGGGCTATGAAGACGAGACGCGGCTGGTGGAGGCCCTGTTCAGTAACTACAACAAGGTGGTGAGGCCCGTGGAGGACCATCGTGACGCCGTGGTTGTCACCGTGGGGCTGCAGCTCATCCAGCTCATTAGCGTGGTACAGTATGAACGGGGGTCATGCTGATCTCCTGGCTCATGAGACAGTGCCAAATGTCTTAAGGAAAAAAATTTTATCCTTTAATCCCTGCCTTCTTTTCTTTTTTTTTTCTTTCCTTTTATTTTAAGGATGAAGTAAATCAGATTGTGACTACCAACGTACGCCTGAAACAGGTAAATCTAAATATTCTTAACCATTTCATCTACTTCAAATAAATGCACTGGACACAGTGAGGAATTAGCTACACTGTCATGGTGTTGGGGGCAACTTGGACAGGTGGGTCAGGTAGCAGAGCATTTCTTCTAACTGAGATCGTAAGAATAAAATGCTCTAGGCACTGAGCATCTGAAGAAAAGCATTTGGGGTTGTATTTCAAACAGTAGACTTCTGATATATTTATCTTTGTATTATTTTCTTTTGGGGTTTGGGGGTTTTTTTTATAAGGTTCTTAAACCAAAATTTAAGTTAATGTAAAAAATGAGCTCCCATATGTTTATGTTTACCTGCATGTCCCAAAGCAAGGGAGGAGCTGTTTCTGGGAAGTACTTTAACTACCCCCAGAAGTACTGGGAGAGGCTCTCAGGGGCTGAAATCTTCCCTCTTTAGCAATGGACAGACGTCAACCTCAAATGGAATCCAGATGACTATGGTGGCGTAAAAAAAATCCGCATCCCCTCAGACGATATCTGGCGGCCAGACCTTGTTCTTTACAACAAGTAAGGGGTGCCAGCTGCTCAGGGAGGGAGGGAGGGAGGGAGAGCTCTGCCTTGTGGCTCCACTCTGGTGGGACAGCTTTCTCATGACATCTGCTCCAATTCCTTAGAGTCAGCCTCTCCAGGAGCAGGAACTGGGGAGTCATTTGACCCACAGCCAGAGAAATCCTTTTGTGACTGTTGATTATGCTGCCAATATTGCTTTTAATGTCCTTGTTCCTTTTGCAGTGCAGATGGTGATTTTGCCATTGTAAAATACACCAAAGTCCTTCTGGAGCACACAGGTCGGATCACCTGGACACCACCAGCTATTTTTAAGAGTTACTGTGAAATTATAGTCACACACTTCCCATTTGACCAGCAGAACTGCAGTATGAAGTTGGGAACTTGGACATATGATGGTACAGTGGTTGTTATCAACCCGGTAAGCAAGGAGCTTGTAATTGGGAAAAGCAGCAAAGGCCTGTATGTCTTTTCATGGAAATCTCAGATTCAGAGTAGAATATGACCTAGTTTTGACTGGAAAAACAAGCAGACCCTATCTGCAAAATAGAAAATTCTCATTTGTAGATCTAGCACAAGATTTCCTGGTTTGGCTCCTAAATTCTGCATGCAGATTATCCCTGTGCCCTAACAGTCTCCTGTCTGTCCTCTGACAGCTTTGCACCACTTTTTATGGTGCTGCCTGTTCTGCTTCTGTTTGTTTTCTTGGGTTTGGGTTTTTTTTTTTGAGGGTGTACATTTTCTCTGTTCATGACTTTCCATTGCCAAGGACTCTTTCCCTGTCCTCTCAGGTATGTCTCGAGACACTACCTGTAATATTTTTTCAGTCTACCATCCCTGACTGTTTCTGTAAAATATTTAGTTGAATGCTGTGTGGAGGTTGATATTCTAGGGCAAAATAACATCGATGAGAGCTGTTTACTCACAAAAAAACCCACAAAGTGCAGGAGTTGTTTGTAATCCTGTTCCTGAGCCAAACCTGCCAAGTTTTGGGTTGGTTCAGAATACCTGGAATTAAGAATTTCTTTGGGTGTTTTGCTGCCAGGAGAGCGATCGTCCAGATCTGAGTAACTTCATGGAGAGTGGGGAGTGGGTGATGAAGGATTACCGTGGCTGGAAGCACTGGGTTTACTATGCCTGCTGCCCCGACACCCCTTACCTGGACATCACCTACCACTTCCTCATGCAGCGCCTGCCTCTCTACTTCATTGTGAACGTCATCATCCCCTGCCTGCTCTTTTCCTTTTTAACAGGCTTAGTTTTTTACCTGCCCACAGATTCAGGTATGTAAATTTATTCATTCTACTGACACAGAAGTTGCTCTTCTAAGAAGCGCCTGAGAAATTCTCAGTATTTTAAATCAGCAGCCAACTTGAAGGCCAGTGCATACTAAAACTGGACATTTCCACTGGAAGTAATGGCTTTAAATATTCTGCAAAGAAAGGATAAGCGCTGAAAACTGAAATTGTTGATATAAATAAATTGGGGTGCTTTCCCACAGAAATTGCCGACTATCTATCCAGTTAACTTCTGCAAACCAAAGATTTAGCTGTTAATTTTAATATTTTGCCATAGGTAGTCAGTGTGTTAGTACATCTGCAGTAAATGAGTGCACAGGGGGTACAGAGGCCCTTCTGCATCATGTCAGAGCAGAGAGCTCGTTACCTGCTCACACACATCACCTCGTGTGACACAGAGTAATCCTGACCTGTTCTGGCCTCCTTTGTCTCTGCTGAGCCACTCATACTCCCTGCAACCATTTCCTCTGCTTTTTTTTTTTTTTTGTCTTTTGTCAGCTTTTCATACTGTTTAATTTCAGTATAAGCCCCTTCTTATTAAATACTTGATTTTTTTTTTAGTGGAAAACTTTCTGCAAAGTTAAACTGGATGAAAAAAAAAGTGTGAATAATGTTTTATTGTTAATTTTTGACACCCTTCATATGTGAGGAGATCTCGCATAGCAACTGACCTGACATCAGATATAATTTTACTCTGCTCTCTCAGCCCTGAGACAGAGAGTAAGGGATGCAAACCCTCAGGAGGCTGTGGAGCAAGAACTAATCGGGTGCATATGCTGCATTGTTCAAAATCCACAGCCCGTGAAATGCTCCTGGCAAGTAAAAATATCCACCACTCACACCTCAGCCCAGTCATTCCTGGTAATTCCCATCTTAGTGATGGAGCTGATGCTGTTAGGCTCTCAGGTTTGCCCAGCCTAGTTACAGCTTTGGATGCTGGCAGAGATGATAACACTGAAAATTCACACAGGTGTTTGTGTGAACAGCTCTCACCCACATCTCAAATAAATGCTCTCTGTACTGAATGGTAGGAGCAGCAATGATTTTGGGTTTTATTTTTTATGACAGGTGAGAAAATGACTCTCAGCATCTCTGTGCTGCTGTCTTTGACTGTGTTCCTGCTGGTCATCGTGGAGCTGATCCCCTCCACGTCCAGCGCAGTGCCCCTGATTGGCAAGTACATGCTGTTCACCATGGTGTTCGTCATCGCTTCCATCATCATCACCGTCATCGTCATCAACACCCACCACCGCTCCCCGAGCACACACACCATGCCCCACTGGGTCAGGAAGGTGAGCTCCATGCCTTGGCACATCGGCTGCTTTCCACTGAATGCTCCATGTTTTATTGGCAGGTTTTCTAATAAAAGTCAAAAAGAATTGAGGAAGTAAATGCATCATGGTAAAAGTCTCTGAACACAAGAGCCGGTGTTTGCTACTTAGCTGTGCATAAAGTCAGCAAGATTACTAAGTGCTCCTTCATGTAAAATTGTCCACTGGAGTAGAGTCTTGCAGGGAACAGATAGGACAAAACATGGAAAAGAAAATATCCACCTGGACTCAAATTACATAACGTAGTCTAATTCTCCATCTGACTGCAAGGTCACTGCCAGTGACCACCAGTCTGCATGAGTGCAGAGCACAAAGGCCACTGGGAATACCTGAGTTCAGCACCCCATTTTGCAAAATATAGTTTAGCAAAAGCTAAAAAATCTTCTCTGTACTCTTCCAGTAAACAGTTGCTTTGCAGCCCTTGGGAGTAAAGGAGATCTTTGAACAGGAGTCTAAATGGTGATCATAAGTTGTAGAAAAAATTGGTTGTCTGCCATTACAAGTTCTTTGCCAGGGAGACAGTATCAAAGATCATCTGACTTATGCAGTAATCTTTGCTGTTTTGAAGCCTGCCTGGATTCATACTAAACCATGACATGAAAGGAGATTGTTCTGTGTATTTCTAATTATACTTTTAGGTTACAGCTTATATAGGATTCCCTCTGCAGCACAAATAATCCCTGCAGAAGGGAAATTTCAACAGGAAACACTGCATGTGCTTAACATTGCTTTGGCAGAAAGCCTCTGTCACTCCAAAGGAATTTACTGTAAACCTCATATGTCTGTTCAGCAAACATTCATAATAGCAAACTCAAACCTAAGTAGCCAAAAGAGTTTCTTTGTAGTCCATTCTTCCAGTCAGATTCGTAGGCAATGTGTTCCAAGTGAGATGAGATGGCCAAAGCTCTGTCAGCTCATGGCATCACTTCCCACTCCACCTGTGGATGTTGTGCGTGCCACAGGGGAAATGGCTTTCAGAAAATGTGTTACAGGCCTGCGGGGACTCCCTGTGCCCTGGGACATGAGGCTGACAAAAGCCCCAGTGTGAGTAAGGCGTGGGCTGTGACATGGTCAGACAGGGAATCTGTAGCAGACCCAGCCCGGGAAGCTGGGAGGGGAGAGGCTTGTCCCTGGTCAGCACAGCTGCGGCTGCAACACAGCCCCACAGCCCAGCAACCCTCATCTTCTCTCTTTGTTTGCAGATCTTTATTGACACAATCCCAAACATCATGTTTTTCTCTACAATGAAACGACCATCAAGAGACAGACAAGACAAAAATATTTTCGCAGAAGATATTGATATTTCTGACATTTCTGGGAAGTCAGGTTCTGTGCCTGTCAACTTCTATTCCCCGCTTACCAAAAATCCAGATGTGAAAAATGCTATAGAGGGAATCAAATACATTGCAGAAACGATGAAATCAGATGAAGAAGCCAGTAATGTAAGGCATTTTTTTGTGCATGATTCATTTCTAGCTTTCAAGTTGCTGCATCTTACTTTTTTGGCAAAATATCCCTGCCTTACAAAAACACTCCAAGCCCCGGTTTGGCTCCAGACAGTCTTCTCCCTATGATGGAGTCAACAAGGAGCAACAAATAATTGTCACAGATGTTAATTAAATATTGGCTTCCTAAAATAATAGAAAAGGAAAAAGTGTCAGTGCTAAGGTTTTCTTAATGTGATATGTGAAGCCAAAGAGATGAAGTGTCCGTGAGTAGAAACCAGTTTCAAGAACTGTAAGCAAGTTCCAAAACACATTTCTCCTGTCTCCCACTCAGGCATCTTGCCCCTGTGGTAAGTAAAATCCTACTGCTTTTGAAAACCCAGGAAGCAAGCCAAACTCCAGAAGACTAGTAGTATTATCTGAGAAGAGCTAAATGTAACTTACAAATTTTATTTCCAATTTTGATAAGATTTTGTTTTATTCCTAATACAACAAGTAGTCCCTCCAAATGAAGTATGTCATGAGCTACTCTTATTACAGACTTTTTCCACGTTGCAAGCCAAAGGAAGGATAAAAGCATATAGAGTCACACATGGCAGTGCTCCCTAGGAAAACCTAGCTCTGCCTCCTTCTAGCACATTCAGTACAGTAAACTCTTCCTTTATTTCCGTTTTCACAGCTCCCACAGCTTTTGCAGGGGTAATTCAGTCCTGGTATTTCACCCTCCTAAGTAGTCCTAGACCTCTCCTTATTGAGCTGCAGGCTAGTCTGAAGACAGGGGGGTTCTCTGAGAAACTGATTTGGCCCATACTCTTGAAAAGGAGGTGCTTCCTTCCCTCAGACAGGATTTACACACCGTGGTTTGTTCCTGTGACCAAATTCCTGGAGCATGTGAAATGGCTCTGGCTGTAGTCTCATGTTCCCCGTGACTCCTTTGCCTCTCTGCAGACAAATTGTTGTCTTCAGCAGGGCTGGCGTGGCTTCAACATCTCTGGGCTGCACTTCCTCCTTGGCTTACAAGGAGGGTCTTCAGGTTACCAGCAAATGCCCCCTTCGGAAGTGGAGCCCAGCTGTTTGTGTCAGTGGGCACTATTGATTTATCCCTTCCAGGGGATTTCAGAAGTCAAGTTCCCAAATAAAGTGAAGGTTGTGGCTTCTGAAGGCTGTCACTTCATTGCATTCACTTCTGAACTACCTCAAAACAGTATTCATTATCCATGTCCTTTAGATAAATGACAGCAGCCTCTTCTGCTTGTGGGAGAACCCAGGCACAAGCAGAAGGTGCTTCAGGCCAGCTCATGTCACCCCTTAAGGCAGAGTTACAGGATGGAAATCCTGAGCCCTTGCACTTTGCATGCTCTTACTGTGCTGGGTTCCCACCAAAAGCATCCAGTCAAAAGGCACAGAGCAAGTGGTTCATGGTGTCCCACAACTGGAAAAACAGACTAATGGAGCTACCAAGAAGGTTTTACAAGACATTAGAGTGTATGGAAACGAGGGATCAGGTTTAAATTAATAGAAATTGCCTAGATATCCCACGAGAACAAAAAAACCAATGGAAAAACAAAGTCAGTTGTGTCAAACTAAACTTTTTGCTTTCAACATTTTAAACTCTCTCTCAGAAGCAACATTTGGCCTAACAATTAGGCTTTTCAACTTTTATTTAAAATGAAATTGTTCAGCAAATTGACAGGGTTTTTTGTTAGATTAGCACTGAACCTTGTATTTCTAGGTTGCTTAGGCTTTCTTGACCACTGACATGTTTTTGAGAAGAAAATGAGCTTTTTTTTCATTACAATAATGGCATTGAAAGCCTTCCCCTTGTTCAAGACAGTAAATTATAAGAATGCTGTAACAAACAGGGCTCTGCAGAGACTTTATCATCTCTTTTGTTTCTTTCCCAGGCTGCAGAAGAATGGAAGTTTGTTGCAATGGTGCTTGATCATCTTCTCCTTGGCATATTTATGCTAGTTTGTTTTATAGGAACATTAGCTGTGTTTGCTGGTCGCCTTATTGAATTAAATCAGCAAGGATGAACGTCAGCTGGAAACTATTTGCTACCCTGAACATCTGAAAGCATCATAACCATCAAAATCTGGCCAGCCTCTGAAAGGTTCAGTGACAGGAATCAGTAACCACTGGGGAAGAGCAGGGATAATAAAATGTAAGACTCCATACTTAGAACTTCTGAGCTGCTGCTCAGTGGTATTTAATTCCAAAAAGAAACACTTGCATTACTGGTAAACTTGAATGGCTGTCAGCCAGGTTTTGATCCATTTTACCCTTTATTAAAAATGTTCATGTATTAATAAGACTGTCTGAGTTTGTAAGCAACAGATACTATTCCAGTGAAGTCAACAGCAGTGTAATAAGCTTTAGCTGAGCTGTAAATCTGCATCCAACTTTAGCATTCAAGCTGGTTTTAATATCTGCTCTGTGACTTTTGTATTAACAGGGTCACTCCTCTCATAACACTAGATGTAACCATCATAAATATCTCAAACTTCATGCTTAGGCACTTGATTTTCATGCACAAATCTGAACTTGACTGTCATGTGTGACTCTACCCCTAGAAGCTCTTGCTGCAGCAAAGAGGAGAGACTTGCTTGTTCCTTACTGTGGGAAGGATCCAGCCTATTTCTAGGATAATCTCCATATTCAACCTACTCATGTCTTGGAAGGTTGGTTTCCACTCTGCATTTGGAGTGATGGCTAAATGTAAGGGCACCTTCAAACCTGGGGGTGTTTATTTAAATATAATTCTCTGTTTCCTCAAAACTGTCGCCTGCCCTGCTGAATCAGACCGTGAGCATTAATCATTCCCAGGGAAGGAACGGATCTCAGCTGTGCTGCGGGGACTCGGTGCCAGCACCGCTCCTCCTGCGAGCAGCAGCAGGAGCTGCCCGAGTTTTATTTCAAAAGTTGGGCAGCAGCTCTCTCTGGTGGCTGAAGCAAAGCAGTGCTTTACTGGCCAGACACCGCCGGAGTTTGTTTACTCCGTGCTCGACGTAAGCAAGAAGCCTCTCTGCGCTTCAGTAATGCGGTGTGGCAATACCGGCAGCGCTGCCTCTTTCTCTCAAAAATAAATAAGGATAGGTGGGGCAACTGCGACAAGTTACTCATCTTTTCCAGCTGGTTGTCCGAGGCAAGAGTGCTGCTTTGCTAACAGCTGTAAACAATTTGCTGTGAGTTTAGTAGAATATTTCGTATTATGCTAATGCCTGCAGAGGACAGGCATTTGAAGCACTATAGGGAAAATGAGGCACTTGAGCAACTCCCAGCATTGCGTAGTGTTTGCTGGACAATGTTTTGGTGAGCTGCAGTCCTAAGCAAACAGTTTGTCTGGGGTAATCGATCACTTGTAGCACTATTACAGTTTAAAGGATGGTAATCTTTGCCTCCCTGGATGATCATTAACGCTGTAAGCGAAGGCCAAAGATGTTCTGCCGGGCGACACCTCTGCTGCCAGAGGGAGTGCTGGCTGCAGCTGGGCTTATCTCCGGTGGGAATTCCCAGCTCCCTGCCCTTGGGGGGAATCAGCAGCTCCCTGCCCACGATGAGCTAAGCTGCAGCGTAATAGTGCCTGGAACTTAATTTGAGAGCCTGTGATTGGACTAAAATTGACAGAGCAATCCTCTTAGAGCAGCATGTGGTTGAATCTTAGCATTAAAAATAAACATCAAGTAACAAGATTCATGGTGAGCATCCACAGTATCTTTGTTCAGCTTTCCCTAGGCAGATCTGGGTCTTGGTCTCCAGATATCCCCTATTTGTGTGCCAGGGTGAGTGTGTGCACGTGTGTGCCTGCCTGCTTCTCCAGCCCTCCTTATAGACAGCTAGGTACCAGTGCTTTCCTGCCACTTCCTCAGAAAAGGTTTGAAACCATTTATTCAAAAATTTTCCTGTGAGATGGTTTGACCTGTCTTACAGGCACAGCAAATCTCCTGCCTTTCTGTCACTTTGACTCTTGATGAGCTAGTTGTGTCTCAAAAGATGTGACAGCAGGCAAAAATAAATGCTAACAACTTCCCTTCTTAGGCTGCACATTCCGGGCATTGTACTCTGACTCTCCAAACAGGGTTCATCAAATAGGCACACTTTTTTTCTCTCTCTCTTTCTTTTTTTCCTTTTTTTTTTTTTTTTGTGCTTTCCTTTGCTTTGAATGCTTGGACTGTACCAGCCTCTATTTTCTGTTCCTAGATCACTTTTGTGATACATTTTTTTTGCAGTCCACTTGTACACCACTAAGATCCCCTGCTATCAGTCTCCATCTATGACAAAATACCTTTACCTACCTGCAAACTGTTTCTTCTCAACTGCTGCTGTCCTTTTAATGTCAGCACCTGCTAAAACAGTAGCTTTGGAGGTTGTAAATGTTCTGTCACAGTCACAGAAAATCTGCTGTCATGTGTAAATATGTACAGTCAAATGATTTCTCATTTACAGCTCTGTAGTCCCCCCTTGCAATCTCAACACTAAACTCTCCTCTCTTGCACAGGGGCTGAATCAGCAGTCCCAGGGAGATGACCCTGGATAATTCTCTGCAACCCACACATGCATCTCAGCTGCCTCCTTGCCTTGAACAGGCATATTTCAGCCCTGAGCTTCAACTAACAAATCTCATGATAAGCAAAGCAAGAAACAGGCATCACACGCTCATGGTTAAATTTCTCTAATAAGTGTAAAAAATAATGACATGCAAACACCATGGTGCTGAAGTAAGCAGACCTCATTTAAATGAAGGCAGACCAGGGGTATCTGGGTGGGAAGGTGCTGCTTTTATGGTAATAGTACCCGGAGTAGTTAACTTGGCCCTCTTTCCATTGCCATCTTCTTGCTACTAAAGCTGATTTTGTTCACTTTAAGCTGGTTGATAACACCCTATTTATGTCATTAATAGAATAGCTTCCTGGAACATCTCCACCTTTTTCAGTTTGATTCTCTTTCCAATTTTTAAACCATCTGGCAGTTAATTTCCCCTTGCCATCCGTTACCTGACCTTAGCCGCTCTCTACTGTGCCATGGATATGTTGCTCTCAGAGATGCAGTCACTCCCAAATCTCTTTCCTCTTTGTGCTCTTCAGGAGACCTGACCCTTCAGAGAGGGTTATTTGAATTTTTAAAGTCCCTTATCTTGTACCAGCTCCAAGGGAGCAATTTCACCTCTGCAGGAGTCTGTAATCAGAACAGGCTGCTGCTCTCCATCCTCACCAGACAGCTGAGCTGAACTCGATGCCCTTATTCTGTCTCTTCAGCCAGTTGGATCTTGGCTTTGTAAAACGCAGTTGAGCTGATCAAGAGAGAGAGAGAGCAGAAAAATGACACTCGCTGAACTCCCAGCACTTGATTATGAGCCTGTGTATGCCAGGTATGATCATTCATCTGCCGCCAGTGCTTGGGTCCCGCAGACTCCTTCAGTTTGAGAATTTCTGAAAAATCAGATTGTTTTGGGCAATTGTACGAAAGTTTAAATACTCTTTTTTTTTCTCCAGGATGTAAGTTGCTGCCAACATCCTTGCTGTGGCAGTCTCCCCAGAGAAGTGTGAAAGCAGTGTGAGTTTCATCAGCGTGCTGACTCAGCAGTTCCTGTTTCCACAGCTGAGGCAAACCACAGCGGGTAGGGACAGCAGGGCAAGAGAGAATGTGTAACACAGAACCCACATAAGTCATAAACACTGTGCTGCTGGTGGAGAAAGGGAGCACACTGCCTCCCTGAAAGGTTTGTTTTCTGGTATGGTGACAGGCAAGATATCACCTTTAAAGACACTGATAGTTTAGCACATCAGAATTTACTTTGGACACTTTTAGAAGGTTGCTCTCCTTGGCTGCAGTCACAAAACCTCATATTTTCACATGTTTACTAGTGCCAGATAAAGTCTAGCACAGCCTCCAGACCCCTAGGCATGCTGCTGGCTATAAATTACCTCCCTCTTTCTTTTCTTAAAAATTGTGACACTGACACAAAGTCTCCCGAGCTTCTATCACCTGAGTGTTGCACAGACACTGACTTCTAACAAAGCTCTGGAGCACTTGTCTCTTTCTGGACAAATACAGAAAAGGCAATCATGCTCTCCTTTGCAGAAGATTCTCTAAAATAATTGTACTTCAGTCCCTGATAAAGTATAAGAGACTGACACAGCTATGGAAACGAGCCAATCTGTGGGCAACATTTCCATGCTCACTGTGAGAGCCATGCTGAGTCCCACTGGCTGCAGGTGGGTTATCTACAGCAAGGACAGGAAAATTTCACTTGTTACCATGCAACAGGCCAGCCTGACCAGTAGGCAGGAGTCCATAGGAGTTTGCAGGCTACTGCAGCAGAGTGATGATGGATCACTCCATGGATTGCCCATAAAGGGACAGCTCTTTCCTCGCAAGGGTTGTAACCATTTCCTGTCATCCCAGAACAGATCTCCCATTGTGGCACATCTTCCCAACTTCTAAAAGCTGAGCAGATCTGTATCAGTGTTGGTTATTTATCCCATATGGAGCCTGGAATAAACACATCACATGGTATTTCCCCAGCATGTAGACAAGAGGAAGCTGTTTGCCTCTACGTGACTTTTCAGCTAACCAATGACCCAAATGCAGTTTGCCGTGCTTAGGAACCTCATGTGGATTTGTGACCCTCTTTAGAGAGCTTTGAGACTGTAAAGACAGTAAACACAGAGTACCTGCAGTTTTACAATTTGTGAGCACTGAAATTTTTGCTTGCAAGCCAATCTACATTGTGTGCATGGGTCAGAAAAGGGTAGACATAAAAAAATTGTACCAGTTTTTGTGTTTGTCTTGTAATGCTCCAAGCATACAATGACACGGAAACAGAGGAATGACCTACATAAAAGCCTGGCAAGGTTTCCAACCTTACACTGAAGACAGCACAGCAATGCCATTGCTCATTTGACAGCATGTCTCACCATAATGCTGTGCCTTCAGGCAACTGCTCATCTTCTGGTGAAAACATGAAAGTAAGTTGCAGCAGGTTAACTTAGCACACAGGTTACTCAGTCTTTGACCTTGCTGGGACACGTTGCTACAAGTGAATCAAGAGTGTATTTCAGTTCATCAAGACACTTATCCCTAGCTTTTTATTTTAGGTAACAGTGTTATATAGCTGCTGGGCCAGATCATGTCCATGCATGGAATAAACAAAAACCATTACAACACCTCCAAAATGTGAAATCCTCTGGAGACAAAAGCATTTGAGATCAATGTTGGCTCAGACACTCAGGACACAGCTCTTGCCCTCCAAACTTTGCTCCTATCTGCACAAGCTACTCCATTACATGTACTTGGGCATTTTTCCATTCAAAACCTCAGTGTTAGACATACATTAACAGAAATTTTGTTTCTAGAAAACTTAATCAAGCTAAGAGGGGGAAAAGGGAACAGAATCTATTGCTTGCCTGGCAAAGCAATCTCTGCATGAGTTAATTGAAGTATGAAACACAAATACCTTCTGGGGCATCCTGCAGAGAGGGGTAATTGACCTTCCCACATCTCAGTATTCTGCAAACCTTAACAGGGAATAAGCAAGCACCTCTTTCCCACTGTTTAATTACATTTCTACTCTACCGTGTGTGTCTCTGCCTGGTGCCCTGCTATTCCCCAGGCGCCACTACCCCCTCCCGCTGGCTGCCATCAAGGCCACCGGAGGCAGGTAGGGAAAACAAAGCGTGTTGAGAGCTCTGAGGCCGGAGGGAGCCCCGGGAGCAGGGAGAGGAGCGGGGTCTGTGCCGGGCGGCACGGAGAGCAGAGCTGCCCTACGCTGAGGGCACGGCCGGGGAACCGGGCAGGGCTTCAGCGGGATGTGCTACCAAAGTCACACCTCAGGCCGATGGCACCTGGGGACCCGAGCCCATCTCCATGTAAGGGGCTCTCGGACCGGTGTGAACTCCCGCTGGGCACCGGGAGCGGAGGGATGGGGATATGGCCATCTCCAGCGCCCCGCGCGTCCCGGGACGGAGCGCCCCTCGGGG
>JAHLSL010013211.1:503235-546605 GCA_025920805.1 Petroica traversi
CCGCGGCCGCGGAGTCCTGGCTGGCGTGTCAGGGTGGGGAGAGCCGGGCTGGGGCCGTGGCACACGCTGCACACACCGCTGCACACACCGCTGCACACACCGCTGCCCACGCGTGTGGCACCCACGCACGGCATCGTTATGCTGGTCACACACGCAGGTGGTTGTGTTGCAGCCTCCCTCAAGCGCTTTCATCTGCAGCATATGTTGAGGTGGACCTTGTAGTTAGGGTTTATGGTGGAGTCAACAGAGCAGGTCTGTGCCCTCTGAGCTGACTCTTGGGGGACTTTTTTGGAAGGAATCAACTTAGGGAACTTCAAGTAAGCAGTCTTCAAGTTCTAGCTTGTCTTGCACTTTCCCTCTGCTACTCTAATGGCTGGCTTTCACCTTCTAACAACACTTTTTGGAGTGCAGGGCTATGTGCCTTCTCGGCTACCATGTATCCTGCTTGAGCGACCTCTCTAAAACAAACGTGATAACAGTATTTGTCTCTGGCACCACGGTGTGCATGTTCAGGAACCCACCGTGAGGTACTTCGAAATTGCTCCTTTACTGCTGAAGTGCGCTCTCAAAAACAGGGCTGTGATAAGCAGCTGCTCTCAGTTTTGACCGGCAGAGGATGGGGAGTGTGTTTTGCTCCTCATTCACACCCTTTTTAACAACTCTGTCAACCTCTGTGTCTTCTGTCCACTAGCTCCTCCAAGCCCAGTTTGGGGGGACGGTGCAGAGACCCAGGAGGCCACGTAAAAAAGAAAAGGTCCTCTCAGAGCCTCAGCTTGGGAGCCTTGCCTGCAGTGAAGCTGGGACGGATGGCAGTGCTGCTCTGGCAGTGCTCTTTTTCAAGTGCTGTGAAGCACGAGCTGAGCTGGCATGTACTTTCCCCTCTGCTGTGAGGGGAAGAAGCATATGAGGAGGAAATACAGCTGTTCCAGAGCACTTCTGCCCTCTGTCCAGCGGGAACACGTGAGGGGGGAGGACAGGCACAGAAAGGGAGATTCAGGAAGAGACTATTGGGGGGTTGGGGAGGGGCAAGGAGAAGAGAGGAAAGCTACAAATGGAGAGGAAAAGCTCTTTATGTGTTCACAAATGTTATTTAAAGATCTGTTTAGCTAGAGTGAGAGCAAATAGCTTAAGATTATAAGATTGTATCTCGAGTCCCTGTTATTGTTCCTCCAGAAAGTGCTGCTTTTCATTCCTCAAGTATTATGTGTGTCTTTGTGCCTCGCTCTTCCAGGCTCTTCAGCATCTTCTGACCTCCAGCTGAGCAGGACGTTGCCCTTAGCATCTGTCAAATGTGTAATTGTCCGTGTTGCACATGAAATGTTTATTTCCAAAGTTGGTTAAGGCAAGTTTCCGAGGAATGTGAAGCAAGAGGCACGCCAGATCCTGTGGCTGGCCTTGACTGGAGTGCAGGCATTTTGGGACAGGGGCTGTGCCTGGAGGCTGTGGTTACTCTGTGTTATCCTTGGCAGCTTGGGGATTCCTGCCTCTGCTCCTGCCCCTCCCACCCTTCTCTTATGTCTTATTGCTGCTCACCTGTTCCTCTGCCTGTGCTGCAGCTGCTTCAGCCTCTCCCAGTTATCTGTGGGGTTGTGCTGGAATCTGAGTAAGGAGAAGAAGGGAGAGCAGCTACTTCCTTGTATCTAGAGAAGTTCTCTCTCAGCCCTGTGCTGACTCTCCCCTGCATCCTGCTTTGTGATCCCTCACCCAGCAGTTGGGAATTAAAGCTGTTGAAGCTCTCTAGCTGTGTCAGAAATTACACTTTTAACTCTCTGAATAGCATCAGGTAGTAAGATACTGTCTTTGGGGACTGCATGGCTACAAGAGTACTAACCTTTTTTTAAATGGAAAACTCAGTTACCTACCCCAACAGGCTTTCACTGCTCTTACCTGTGTAGGAGAGTCAGAACTGAAAGTGTGCATCTGAGAAAAGGTATGGGCTATGGAAGGAGAAATTTCTCACCTGTGGTAACAGGTATAACCTTTACATCTGATGACCTCCAGACCCCAAAAAGGCCACTGAGAAGGACAAGCAGTGTCAGCCCCTTTGAAAAGGGAGCATGCTGCAGTATTTCTCTCCAATACCTACTCTGCATAAACTTCTAATAGCTATTTAGTTTTTTGCCCTGCTTGTGTAAACACCCAGCTGCTTTGTAAGGAGAAAAGACTGTGTGTTGGTGTTGTCTGACAATTGTGACATGACAGGAAGGCATAGGCTTCCTTTGGAGCACATATATTGTTCATGGTCTACATGCACAATTTAGGAAATTGTCTTTATATGGCAGCTTGGAGAAATGTTCTGTGCTTTTAACTACATTGAATACTCATCTGGTTAATTGACTTTTGTATCGAAACCATATATATCATTATATATGATATAATGATGCAACAGAGGGGAGAGTTTCTTTAAATTTTATGCTTTAGCCAGGGTAAGCATATCTTAATTATGTCTTCTTCACAATAATGAAATGTTATGAAAATTCAAATCTTAATTAAATGCTTTTGTGTTCTTTCTACTGATTTCTCTTATTCTTGACTCCTACACTTTCTTGTTTTCTTCATGTGGTGCTCTCTAACATTTGGTCTGTGGGATCTGTTATAAAAAGGGAATGTTTACTGTCTTGGTTCAAAATCTATGGTGCTGGCTGTGTTTGAGTAGGGTTGTGGAGACCCACTATATGGGGAGATAATTAAATTCTGGGATGATAGACCAGATTTGATAGTACTAAAATGGATACTGTAAATAGCCACAAATCTTCAAGGCAGCTGTCTGTCCTGTGTGCAGTTAACACCTACTTGTTTAGGTCCTCACTTCAAAGAGGTATGTGAAAACCTCTTATTTAATAATAACTGCCGAACTGTTAGTTGGCAAATAGCCCAGAAAAGGCATTATTAAAAAGTAAATTTAATAAAGATGTTTATAATCATGCTTTAGTAGAAAGCTTCATTTAAAGTATTTTGTGTGCTTGTGGTGACCAGTGTGATAGGGTAGTGCTCTCATGAAGTACCAGATTCAAACATGCATGCCTCTGGGATCTGAGGAGGGGGAGAGAGGACTAACAAACTGTTTACTATGTTAGTACTTCATTGTGATTCCCTGTGAGGACCCTGTCACTGCTGCTGAGCTGAGAGTCAAATCTGAATAGTAAAAAGGTTATTTTTTTCATTGGCAATAACCCTGAACATCAAGGCCCTGAAAGGTGCTGGAGTTGCTGTTTATCCCTGCAAACACACAGGTCTGCAAGTGCAGCTGTCCTTGGGCCTCATCCAACACAGATCAGTCAGGAGTGTCTCTAAGGCTGGAGACACAAGTGGCGGGGGAGCAGTTTCATCTCAATCGGAGAGATCAAAGGAGTTTGGGATAGAAAGTTTTTTCTAATTCCTGGAAGGAGATAAACAGGAAGCACAAGGAGTGGTTTGAGAGTCTGTTTTGCAACACTTAACTCGGCCATAACTTCGTTAGTGCTCTTCATTTGGAGCCAATTACACATAGGTGTGCTTTGGAGTTAAAACGTATAGTTTTGTAATTCCTTCAACTATTAATGTTGTACAACCAAAAGTTTCTAAGTTTTAATGTGTTCATGTGGCACCCCTCATCTTTAATCTCCTCAGTGTGTGTATGGATGTAGCTCCCACCATTTCCTTCTTGCGATAAAGCCCATGAGAAGGGTCCTCCTGTCTGCCTGTGCATGCTTTCATGAGAGCCCTCTTTCTGTTTGTGCTAAGCTTGAGCACACAACTCCTGCTGAAGGAACTACAGGATATTCTTTAACGGGAAGTAGTACAGATGTTAAAATAAATGCTCGTAGCAGCTTCAGTGAGCCCAAAATAGCTTCTGCATGTTTCTCTTATGATAAGTTCAGGAAATGGGGTGATTCCCTCTTCCTCCCTCTCTCTGATATTTTGAGTGCTAAAATCCTTTGCCATGAAGAGCAGGCAGTGTGGAGCAGGCTTCTCTGTATTTTTCTGGGCCCTGGCTTAGCAGGGCCAGAAGTCAGCCCTAAACAGAAATTGCATTCCTTGGCACGTTGTCCTGCTTCCTACAGAAATTTCCTGTAAGATCCTTGGTCTTGGGGGGGCCTAACCACTGAAAGTAGTTGTCCAGAGGGATTGTGGAGTCTCAGTTGTTGGAGATGGTCTAAAAACTGGATAAGGCCTGAGCAATCTACTTGGAGCCAGGTTAGCCCTGTTCTGAGCTAGATGATATCCAGCAGTCCCTTCCAGCTGGCTGTATGCCATGTTTTTGCATTATGGGGAAAGTATGGCTGCCCTTGTCTGTCCCCAAAACCAGTGGGAATAAATGTAGTCTTAAAATATCTGAAAATGGCCTTGAGAATTCTGAATAAAGACTTCAAAAATTGAAGTGTATAGAGAATATAGAGAAGCATAGCATAAGGAGGTAATTTTGCCCAAAGTCTCATAGCAGCAGGTCAGTAGTAGTGTTTGGAGGGGATCATAAATCTCCTAGCTGGCAGACTAGTGCCTTGGTAGCTGAAAGATTTTTGTCTTCACACATAAAACTACCTCCGTTCCCTACTCAACTATTTTCAGATGACTTAGCAACAGACTGCACTTACCTGCTGAGAGATATCATATTCCTTTTTTTCCCTGTTATTATTTTTTTGCCTTATCTGTCATGTTCATAGGGAGTTTTAGTACTAAAGAAAAATGTAGTGCATTGACTTTTTCAGAAACCTAGAAAATTTGATCTGGAAAAGAATTTGGTGAAATAAAGACAAGGGCTGCAAAGGAAATTTTTAGAAAGTGATGTTATTCCCAGCTAGTTGCACAACAATTAATCTCCTATTTTTTAAGAGCAGAAAATAGCAGATGAAGCTGTACACTGAATCCAAGTTTGAATCTCTCTTTGTTTAAAAAAGAAAAATCACTTGGACTCTTTTGAAAATCTGGAAGCTAAGAAGAATACAGATCAGCATTTTAGAGAGTATCATGGAAGGAGTTAAGCTGTGAGTTAACTGCATCTGTGTTTCAAATCCAAATGCTACGAACAAGGCACCATTCAGATCTTCAGTTATAAGTTATGCTGAATTCGTTATGCTGCGTTTGAGTTCTGTTCAGAGGAGAAAAAGAAAATCATATCAGATAAAAAAATCATTACTCTTGTTTTGGTAGCTTGTTTTTTAAGTGATGAAGTAGGATTTTTTTTTTTTTGGTCTAGCAGTTACGCAGGTCATCTGCTAATTATTAGCAGCTGTGGAACTGTGGAGTTGCATAAGCATAACTAAAAGTCAGTGGAGCCTTGCATCATTCTGCAGATCTGTCTGTTGCTTATTCTCCACAACAACAGATCAGTTTTGTAGCTCAGTTGTCACAAATCCCCAAATGTTAAGAGGGCACCAGCAAGTTGGCAAGTTGGGAAATCCTTTAAGTCATAGAAATCAGATAGGATAATGCTTTGTTTTATTGTTGCCTCAGCCTCCTGTCCAATTAGACATGTGCCTTGGTGTTCTGTGAAGAGAGCTGTGTGTCAGAGAAGTGCCCTGTAACAGCTGAGCCTGCCAGCTACATAAACCTGAATTGTCTGGGCAGCTTTGCTTGGAAGATGGGTATGGGTGCTATGCCTGGCTGCTGTGGAAGCAAGACAAGTGTGAGTGCTCACATATGTATCCCAAATTAGCCATGCTTAGTGATATGGCTGAAAACAACTGTCTGAAGCATTAGAAAAGGCAACTTTGCAGCAGGAACGTGTATAGAGCTGGGAACTTGGAATGTCTTGGCAAGGGAAATACCTGCAGTGCACATGTGAGTGTGCTGGCAGCAGCAGCCCAGGCTGGCAGGTCCAGCCTCTGCCCCCAGGTTTATGATACTGGCTCAGCACATTGCAGGATTTGGTTAGCAGGGTGCGTTTCTTCCCACTGAACCTGAGGTTACAGAGAATTTAATCTCCTGTGGTTCTGACTTTTAAGTCATTGAATATGTAATGAATTTTCTGATCCAGACTCTGGCTTTGTTTTCAGGGGTTTTTATCATCTTTTCTTTTGCTGGTTTAAAGATCTCCACAGGCAAGAGAGACTCTGAAAGGGTGAGTACAGTGTTACCAAGATATGATCCTTACAGTACTTGTTCTTGGAAATTAAGAAGGTAAAATGAGTTTCAGCAGATAGTGTCCCTCTAGACCAGTCCATACACCTGGTGGCTCAGAGCTAAGCCCTGTCCCCTCTTTCAAGAACTGAAAGGGGAGTTTGGCTGAGCTCCCTTTTTCCCCCAACCCTTCTATTTTCTTTCCTCTCTTTTCCTTTCCCCCCCCCCCCTCCCCTTTTCCCTTGCCCTTTTTAAAGCAGTGCTGTGAACAGTTAAGTGAGGGTGCTTCTCCAGGTCAGTGGTGTTGCTGCTGGGAACAGCAGGCAGTGCTTCATTGGCTCACCTCACCAGCAGGCTCTGAAAATGGTGGGACCTTTAGCTGCCCTAGATTGCCTTGGTCCCTGAGGAAAGCTGTAGGTGCTTGGAGGCAGATTGCAGCTCCAGTGAAGTTGTACTCCAGAGTGGCATGTATCAGGAACCCTCCTTTTTGAGGAGTTGAACAGGGTGGTTCAGATGGTTACAGCTGTTTGCAGCTAGCACCAGCTAGGGAGCTGTTGGGCAGAAAGACAAAAAGTCTACCATGATGAGGGGAAGGAAGGGTTGCTTATTCCCCTCCTCACCTCCTACCCGAGGAAAGATTCCTCAGCTAGTAATTAAAGGATGCTACTTCGATGCTCTTTTGGTTTAATTTGATTTGCAGTTTGTAGTACTGAGCTCTACAGTCCTGTGTTCCATTTGCCCCAACTCATCAGTCCTCCCATGATCAGCACACCAGTCATTGCTCTCCTCAAGTCCTGATTACCCAGCACTGACTGACCTACTTCAACTAATTTAATTTCCAAACATTTTCTGGCATAGAAATGCAAAATAGCAAATTTTCACTGTTACTTTCACATTTTAATTTACTGCAGACAGTTTTCAAAGGAAGTATCAAATGTAAACCATAAAGACAGCAGCCTTTATTTGTGTATGCTGTAAGTAAAGAAGCCACTTGCTCACCAAAAGTGAGCTTGTGTGACTCAATGCAGTGGTCTCTTTATATGGATCTCAGTTTGGTCAGATGTTCCTTTGTGTATTTTATATGATCATATGCCTTGTATTTGACTTTTAGACCCCTGAGATAGGGAATTCATTTGAGCAGTGTCCTATAGAATACATTTTCTGTTCCAGTGAAATGAAATGAAAAATGAAATTATAGCAATGTGGTGGTAAGGAAGGTATCCATGTGTGATTATTTCAGTTTTAGAGAGAATGCCATTCAGCTGAGGCACACAGGCAACACCTACCAGTATATCATTGTTTATGTCTGCAGGTTACATTTTAAACCATTCCAGACTAATACTACTTTGAAACAGGAAAGATATTCCTTAAAAGTACAACTTTTCCAACCAATAGTCCTGATAGCATCTTGGAATCTGAAACTCTCAAATAGCAGCAGGCAGCCTCAAAACTTTGTTTTAATATTAGGCAGAAACAAGCCAGAAGTAAATATCACTAGGAACTTCCTACCGTATTTTCAAGTAAACATTCCTCATTTGATTTTAATAGGTGACATAGGGAGGGACAAAATAATTGCTTTATGGCACAATTTACTTGAAATAGGTTATTCTTAACTTACTTGACCAGTGTCCCTTGGGTATAAATGAACAATTCATGTTCTTACCTCATTTGAAGTGAAAACTAAACCAGATAATGCTTTTGAAAGTGAAACATCTTACTCTGAGGAGTTGCTGCATACTTACACTTACTTGTACCCTTAGGTGGAACTAGAGCAATATTTATTTTCTCATTTAGTGGTTATCCTTTTCCTAGCAGGTCTCTGCAGGATCAGTGTCGCCAAGTTTTATTATAGCTTTTCCTTTTTTTTCATTTGTGCCTCCTTAAAAAAAGTGTGCATGCTGACTGGTGTCAAGAGGAAGACAAATTAACTTGAGCTGCTATAGGGAACTAGAAATGAAGTGTTCCATAACTGACAAACAGCTTGAGATGACTGGACAAGTTCCCTCTTTATTCATCTAAAATGTGCCAGTTGTTTAGCAGAATATCCCTGATAATGCGAGTGAATTGCAGGGTAAAACCCAGTTGGATGTCATCATGTGCAGTACTTAAATGAGAACACTGAGGGATTTTGTGTTTCCAAGGGAAAGAATTGTCATTGTTGTCTTCTGTTTTGTGTTACTTGGAGTTCCCCAAGAAAGTTTCCTCTTAGGACGAATAATGGAGTTTATAGTAAGAATGGTTTATGACTGTTCTTTTTTTATTTGAAAGCTTTTATACTTCCCAAAAAAGGATTGTTCACCATGCACTCAGTAATTGACCAGGCTGAGGAGGCACTAAAGAAACCATAGTAATTATAACACATGATATCTAATACCCCACAGCATTTACAGCTTCCAAGGCCTTGCTCCAGCCCGTCCACTGTGAGATATGGACAGAAGCAAAAAGAAATAGAGTGGAAAAACTTGCAAGATCGGAAAGTAAAAAGAAAACCCCAACCCCAAAACTGCATTTTCACTTTTTTTTTTTCTTGAGATAGAAATGAGGAAATATGCCACTGCCATTTCTCGATGAGGCAAGGCTTTATGCCATGGGAAATGAGAACAAATTACACAAAAAACATCATTGTGAACTAGCAGAAGGGTTGATAGGTGTGACCTGGGTCCAGTCCTACCCTTGAGGAGAGGTTGCTGTGGAAGATCTCTGCTGAGACGACACCAGTGGAGCAGGATTGCTCCAGACAAAGTCAGGACAGCACTTTCAGGATTTTCCTCTGAGCTGTTTTCTCTTGGGTTTCTAGAGCTGCTCCCTCTCTTGTCTGGTAGACGCTACTGGTTATTTTTGGAAATTGCCATTCTGAAGGTAGGCTCACTCTTCTATTCTAAAGCCTCAGTGCCCTTGAAGTCTTTGCTTTAAAGTTTTGCAGGGCCACTGCTACGTGATTGTGCTGGGGAGGAAAAAATCCAGTTTATCTGCAGGCTTTTTTGGTGCCTAAACCTGAGTTCTGTCAAGTGACATTGTCAAAAATTGGAGTTTAAGTTTCTGTATTTAAGTCTGGCATGTGCAGGTTCTGTTTTTTTCATTTCTCAAGGGAACATGGGACCCCTGGTGTCACTGTCAATTCCTCTAATGTGCAATAGTTCAGGATTTCAGATCCTGCCACTAAGGAATAATGTCTGGTATAGGACAGGTGTAAAAGAACTTTTAAATAGTTCTTAAGGGTATAATTATGGAAATAGCCTTAGGGACAACCAAGGGTCTTCAAAATCTGAATTTCCCAAAGTGATGCAAAGTGCTGTCTTTGGCATTTGAGTTGGAGAGAACAGTCCTTGTCCCATTTTCCAGCAAAAAGCCCCAAGTTAAATATGTCACAATGTTCACTTAAATCCAAACTAGTAACATCAAACCTCAAGTAGGTATATACAGCCTGTATCACAGCTGGTGCAGCCGAGCCCCTGCTGGCAGCATGTAGTGACAGGGAACAGGTGAAGAAACGCCTTTAGACCCCCACAGAGCCTGGGGATGGTTTGAGGCATTGCTGAGAGAGAGCCAGGAGAATCAGCTCACAATTCATCCTCCATGAGGAACTGTGCTGGGTCTGCCGGGACTTGGCCCACAATCAACTGGAACCATTGGGCTCTACCAAAATGCCCGTGACTAATCTTTCCTACCTGGAGGGACCTGTGTGTGGTGTCCCACTTACTCTGGGGCAGCTCTACATTTTCAGGCCAAGCATGAGGGTTTTTAAGGAGGTCTTTGCTGCTTTTCTCTGTGCTGTGCTCTTAGCTCAGTGCTGCGGTGGAGCCTCTCAGGAAAGCCAGCCAGCTTTGCTGAATGGTCTAGAATGCATTTCTGTAGAAAATGTCTAGAATGGACTGTAATGCATTTCTGCTCTGTTCCCAGGACTCTTTCAGGCAGTCAGGCTTCAAACTACCTGATCTGGGGTTTCTGTTGAGCATAGATAATACCCTTGGAGCCATAAGTCATAAACTTAGCTGTAAATTTAATTTTTCAGTTCTCTACTGTATACTTGGCCTTCTGCTAGTGGGAGAGGAAAGAAGAAAGAAAATGTGTGGAGTGGGATGCAGACAGGTGATCGCATGTTCAGTTAGAGTTGTGTGTTGAACTTCAGCTAAGGAGGGAGACCAGGTACCAAGCTGTTGAGCCAGAATATCACACTACTGCCTCTGCTTTCAAGCTCAGCCTTCACATTTGGGTCATCCTGACTGTCAGCTCCCAAGTGTGTTATGGGAATTTCCATCAGAAGTCCAGCTCCTTTTATTTGTCTGGCTGTGGGAACAATAGGACATTCCCATATGCTTTTGAGGTAGAGGTGCTGCTTTGTCTTGTGAGTGCAGTCTCCTTATAACTGACACTGCTTCAGCAGTTGATGAAACCAGGTTTTGATGAACAGCAATATAGGGCATTTCGTTTCTAAATCTGCAGTTTCTCTCTAAGCCAGGTGAGCTGTGACTAAACATTGCTTTCTGTCAGATTTAGCATCGTCTACATGCAATGAGTTGGTAACCCTGGGTCTGCAGGACGAAAGTTCCTGCTCAAAAAGGCATTGCATGACTTCCATGCTGAAAGCCATC
This sequence comes from Petroica traversi, assembly GCA_025920805.1. Classification (NCBI taxonomy): domain Eukaryota; kingdom Metazoa; phylum Chordata; class Aves; order Passeriformes; family Petroicidae; genus Petroica; species Petroica traversi. Next base: position 513,867 of record JAHLSL010013211.1, read on the forward strand.
GTGAAGTAGTCAGTCTGTCAGCAAGGATTGAGGAGTTCCTGATGAGTGATCCTTTTGGAGCAGGGCCAGTGGTGGGCACAGTGGTGTGAGCAGTGTCGCTTGGATGTGTCCCCTGTGGCCACCCCTCACATGCAGGTGAGATGTAGGATTTCACAACAGGCTTTTCCACTGTCTAGGGAAACAGAGAATGTTAGTCTCCAGGGCTGTTACTTGAATGCTTTTCATGCACTCTCAATTCTCTGTCACTTTTTAAACTACTGCTCTCTGAAATCACAGTGTCAAACTCTCCTAATTCATAGTAATTGCACAGATAATTAAATGATAGCATGGTATGCAGTGTATATACATATTCATATACTGAGCCTCCCTTTCTCCTGGTTATTTTTGGGAGAATATGATTGTCAATAAATACCAATGAAACAAAAAGACATGATCTGATCTTGTGTATGAGCTGGTCTTGCTCACCTTACTTGGCTATAGTTCAAATCAGTATGGGATTTCTGGGACTTGTAGCTAAGCAAAGAATAAAATCTCATCCATTATACAACAGAGAAGCTGATTCTATTTTATAATCACCCAGCAACTCTGCAGAGACTTGCATCTGTGGCTATATTTGGCATCCAGTTATTCCTGATGTGGAATATACCACCCATGGGAAGAATGCAAGAAATGGACTAAAGTTCCCAAAGATTTGGACTTGCTTTCTCTTTAACAAAATTTAAGGGTGTGAGCTTTGGATAGGAGATTCAGAATGTGAAGGGGAAATAAACTAAGCATCAGTAACAGCTTGAAATTGTGTGGCCTACGTCAGATGAAAAATTGCTCTTACCAATGAAAATAGTTTGTGTGGCTTTAAAATGTGTGATCACATGATCTGGTAGATCATGATTTCTAAGGTGTAGATTTGTTTAGCTTTATTTGCATGTACATACATGTATCCATGTATATATATACATACACACAAATGTTGATGGGAAGTTTGATTATAAAATATTACTCAGATTCAAGTGTAAATTTTTAGAAACAGTTGATGTTTTCTACTGAAATAACTAAGTATATAAAATAACTAAGAATATAAAATCAAATATTCAGTTGAATACTTTGAAAACTTTCTGACTCACGCAAAGAGCTGAAGTCAAGTTCCTCAATAATAAATATATTTTAACTTCACCATCATCGCAATGCTCATGTACTGACAAAAGGTACTTGAAGTTTAGACATGACATTGGAAAAGTATAGCAAACCCTGCTCTAGAAAAACAGCTAGGCAGATTTTACTGGACAAAGAGTGATGAGAATATCCTTTGGAAAGATAGCATGGATTGTTTCTCTCTTGGTGAATTTTCTCTCTTGGTAAATTATTTCTCTCAGCTGAGTAAGTCCATATTCTTTGATAGGGTCAAAGAGAAACTGTGTCCCAAGCTTATAGTATAAAAAAAGCTACAAACTAAGAAATCAGGGTTTATGTGAAAATAAGTATTGGAAGGCACAACCAGCACTCTTACTTTTATTGAAACTTCTTTTTGGTTCCTGAGAACATAAGGTTATTAGAAGTATTATAATGATATGCAGGGACTTGCACACAAATAGTGTTCTCATTTTAGAAATATATATATATATAAAATACATATGCACTGCAGAACTCTTCTTCAGGAGTCTGTTAAAGGAGCAGGGAGGACAAGCAACTCTGAGAGCAAGGTTTGCCGTATCAGCAGTTTTTACTCAAGTCAAGAAATACATAGGCATTTCTAGGCAAAAGTACATTTTCTTAGGAATGGCTTTTATTTATGTGTCTGTCCTCTGAGAGGATGGCCTGTGGCTAACCCCAGGGGTGATAGCTGAAAATGTAATCTCATATGCACATAGCTGTGTAAAGGGCTTTGGCCCAGAATATGCTGAGTTTGGGAGCGGGGGTTCACTGTTTTCAGACAGCACTGGAACAGTGTAAAAACTCTTAATTTTCCACATAGGCATGGCTAGAGAGTGGCAATCCACCAGAACATTTTTGATCATCAGATTTTGTTCGCATCCTGAATGAAGGACAAAACAGATTCCCAGTTTTATCTGGTATGATATTCCCACCCCCAAGGAATGTGTTAATATTTCATCATTTTGAAGAAATGTAGAGGGCAACATTAAATATTTACATCTCTCTGAAGTCACAGGGATGCCACCAGGATACCTAGCTCTACATCACACATGCTCTAATTCACCCCAAACACCCACTGTTTACTAATCTTCAGCCCCCGTCTGTGCCGATAATGAGAAAGAGGAAATGGAATCAGCAGGGATTATATGCTACTGAGAAGTCCCAGTTTCTGGTTGTAATTCTTTCAACAAACTCTTTGCCGACTGTGCTCCTGCTTTGAAGTTTGAACACCTCTGTATTAGTGCTTGGCTCTGGTGATTTGGCAGACATATCTGGGCTTGTTGGTTTATTTGTGGTTTGTGTTCACAATTCCACATGGTGGTTTACTCTTGCCCTCGCCTGTGTTGTGCCTGCTCAAAGTCAGGGCACTGATTGTTTTGCTTGAGCATTGAGATGTTAATTGGTCAAATTTGCTGGTGACAGGTACCAGATAGAAAACAGTCCCCACCATATCCACTGTTCTGTCTGTGTGTGTAGTCGTAGCTATATAGGTGAATGGGGTGAGTTTCCATATAATGAATAAAAAGGGCCCATTTTTATAAGGCAAAAAGTATATGTTGGTTTTGAATGCTGGGTATCAGCATGCTCTTTTAGCCTAGATCATCATGTCCAGTATACTCAGATGTGTGGACAGTGCAAGTTTCTAATCTAAACCAAAACCTCAGAGCCCATTATTTCATTCTTATCCCAGTAGCACAGGACAAGCAAATAATTTGCTTAAGTAGCTTTCCATCGGTGTCTGTTAACATCCTTCTGTAGCTTATCTGTCAGGCCACTGTGCAACTTATCACTGCTGGGGGTGTTCCTTTATTCGTAAATCAAACACTGATTGATCTCATAGCATGTGAGGGGAAGTAAATTTTTGGTTTTAAAAACAACTTGTGCCATCTGCAGGGTTACATAAAGGAGAGCCTTAGGGATGCTTTCCAGTCAGAAGCTAAAGAGATAATTTTGTTTTGTATATGTGTGTGTATATGTATATATATATGTATATATGTAAGGTTAGACATAGCATTAGTTGCAAGTGGTTGGCTTACACAAGATGACTGCAAAAATCCCTGCTGGAGCTTTGCTCCTCTGAAAGGTGCCAGCCAACAGATTGCTCATCTGTGACAAGGATGGAGAAGTAAATGATTTGTCTACAGGGGATGGAATTTATCAGGCTTTAGATGTTTCCCCTCTTGTCCTAGTGGTCCACAGTGGGAGCTGACAAATGCCCTGGTGTCAGTGGTGACTCAGCAGAGCCTGCTGTGCGGAGCTCTGTGGACACGGCGGTCCCGGTGTCACACAGCTGCCTGTGCTGTCCCTGCAGTGCCCTCCACGGCCCCACTGAAGGGCAGGCAGCACTCTGAGCCTGGCTGGAGCAGCACCCTGGGAGCTGTTTGCTTTGGGCACACATTAAAAGTGGCTGGGAGGCTGCTGCGAGTCACCTGCTGGGTGAGCAAATTCCTCCCTTCTTGAACAGCCCCAAATGTCAGGGGGGATATAAAAGTACATTTGCCCCACCAGCAGCTCCAAGCACAGCTCTGGCACAGTCCTTTATGTGTGACTAGATCCTCACAGAGAGGTTGACACATTAAAAGTGACTTTGTAAACGTAGCCCCTTCTTAAAATGGAGAGAAATAACCCATCTCTTGTGAGGGATGCAGGCTGTCTGAAAGCTCCTGGGGGAGCAGCTGGGTGAGGACAAAGAGGCAGTGTGCAGAGAGCAAGCATGGCCACTTCCTGAACTCTTCAACTTCCCCTCAGTGCCTCTGAAGCTCAGGGTCTGGCGTATCATGTCTCTGCACGCTTACCAGGGGAAAATGCTTAAGCTGCATGAGCCTCACAGTGCTCTCAAGTGTCTTCCAGGGTAAATAATACCTTGGCCATTTGGCCCAAAACCTCCAGTGGGGGCAGAGCAGGTGCATCTGTGGACATGTGTTTGCACATGCTGTCCTACTACAGCTGCAGGAGCTCAGAGGTGCATGCACAAGCAGGGTGTGTGTGTCTCATGCAAAAGCATCCATTTTATGGGCTAGTTTGTTGGGGGTTTCTCAGTCACGCACGTATTTCCTTTTTCATGGGTGTCCTATGTATATTTGCACATAAAATACTTGTATCTTTTATTCGCTGAGGCTAATTTGTTTAACGCTTAGCTGCTGCTCTGTAAATCCTGTTGTTGCTGCCTCTTTGCCAGAGGTCACTACTTCACATCTCTGTGGCTAGGAGGGATTCTCAAAACGATTGTTACTCCATTTCCAATTATTTTAACCCACTGATAAAAATTACTGGAGCTAGTTTGGCTCATTGGATAGTAATGAGCTAGTGAGTGGTGGTAAGAAGCCCTGAGGCAGCAGATGGAAATGTAATCCCTGGCTGGTGGTCACCAGGAGGCTGCTCACAACATTGATGTCTTCATCTGGCACAGTTTAATTTTAAAGATGACATTTTAGTGGAAGCCTCTTAATTTGTATAGAAATTACATAGCATTCATCTACCCATGGGCAAAGAAGCAGCTCCCATTGGCTTGCTCTGGGTCTCTCACTGTAGCCATGGTTTTGTGTGACAGCCTGGGTAGTGGCAGAGCCAGGTTCCTCCTAGCACTTGTCTGGGTGTGCCTGAAAGCGAGAAAAGTGAAAAAACATCTAATGAGCTTTGACCACTAGATCAGCTCCTCAGTTGGTCCATGGCACAGGCTGTGGAACCACTGTGCCAACATGCTTGAGGCAGCTGTGGGGTGCAGTGGGAGACCTGAATGGTGGAGGCAGGACAGCCACAAATGAGTGTTGCTGCCAAAAGATTTGCATCCCAAATTTGCAGCATCGCTGTCTGTTCATGCTCTTCCTACCTTCAAGGTTTTCACATTCACATTTAGGTACAGCTAAAGCAAATCTGTGCCCCAGCACAGATGTTTGCAGTCAGTCTGTAAGGGACCCCCTCTGGGTTTGTAACCCACCTCTTTCACAGAGGCCTTGCCAGGCTTGATCAGTCCCCCAGGCATTGTCTGTTGTTATTTCAGCTCTCACTAAATAAAGGAATGTGACATTTATCTTCACCCCCTCCATTAGCCTGACTGAAGAGTGTTTAGTGTTCTCTACAAGGAGCATCTTATAGCTGAGCAGTATCTGCTTGCTGACTCTGGTGTGACTGTGATGTGGTAGTCTGCAAACTTTATCTCCAGAATGTGTCAGTATTCTGCTGGTGGTGCACTTAGGGTTAGATTGCCTTTCCAAAATTCATCGGTCTTTAAAAAAATAAATTCTGATACAGCACCATCTATTGACTCATCCTGTAAACCTAGTGCTATTTAAGGACTTTACTGTCCTTCCTTTTGTGACGTATGTCAGGCCTGTTTGCCCAGTGCTAGATAACAATATGTGGAGGCCCACAGCTACAACTGAGAAAATGTCTAGTCTCCTGAAGACATGAACTACTTTTCATAGGACTCAAACTTCTGTTTGCTCTATTCAAATGAAAGTATTTCTGAAAATTGCTGATGACTGCATCTGTTTGAATTCATCAATTCACTGCCACTCTGAACATTTGATAAACAAATACCCTTGAGCTGAAATTTCCCACGCCTGCAGTGTAATTAGGTTCTCCACTACTGCATTTGTTTCCCCTTTAAAAGAAGGGGGGATGGGACACTGAGCGTACTGTGGCAGAATCGCATTCAGCATTTGGTATTAATATAAAGAAATAGTACAAAAAGGTCCATTGAATCATGGAGTGACTCAGAAGGCAGTTGAGGAGGGCTCTCTGGCTGTGCAGAAATGTCAGTGGTTCAGCACTAGATCAGAAATGTCTTTTCCATGTTGTGAGGGACAGTTAGCTGCTCCATCTGATGGTGAAGCCTGAGCTGAGTGAGTCTGGCAAGGTGCGGTGAGGAAGTGTGTGTCACATGGGCCTCTGCAGGAAACGAGCCTGGAGCTGCTGGGGAACTCAGAGCTGGGTGGCCTCCAACGGATCCAAATAGCACAGGTTGGTTCTCTTAAACCATCTCTGTAGCCCTCCTGCAGGGGTTCTGCACACGTGTTTTTGCTGATTTTTGGCAGCAGAGGGTAAGGAGTGGTCTGCATGGCAGTTGTGGGGGCAGGTAGTAAGCAGTGAGGGATTTCAGAGCAGGACTCTGCAGGGCAAAAATAGGAAGCTCATCTGCGGTTAGCTTGGCTTGTGCAAAGCTTGCAGTACAACAGCAGTGTGAACCTGAGTCGCATTAAAAGTGTGAACAAAATGTTCTCCATCTTGTTAAGACTTTCATAAAATAAGTTAAAGGTCTGGATTTTTAATAGAAGTGTTCAATGTTGATAAATACCAGAAAGCACTTTTCCAAGCAGAGGTTAAAATCATTGACTAGTGAAAACTTCATTTAGTTTGTTTTGGTTGTACCAAGTATGTAGGTCGTTTCTTTGATTTTACTGGCATAATTTCTTGTTAAGGTGTTCTCTCATTCCTGGTGATTTCTGTTGAGAAATTGCATCATAGCTTTTCTGTGCTGGAGGGTTTCGACTTGGGAGCACAATGCATCAGGAATGAAATTAAACTAGATTGGTGCTGGAGAATTTGGGAGCTCTTAGAGGGAGGCTCTTTAATGGGATATATTTTTTGTAGTCCTGCATGAAAAGATATTTGTTACTTCTAAGTTACTAGGCAGCTGTGATTAATTACAAATCTTAAATGCAAAGTTGTGGTGAAAGTTACGAAGAAAACGACTCTCAGGATGATAAAATGTATATAAAAATGTATAAATATAGTAGTAAGTGCACAGAATCTGAACTAAAACTAAACCCCAGCGTGGAGTCCACATGGTGCTGGGAGAGCGTGGGGAAGAGGAGGTGGCAGCCCCACAGCCAGCTCTAGTAATGGTGGCTGGAGGCCAAGGTGTGTGCCCTGCTCACCCAGGGTCACAGCTTGTGAGGGAGAGGGGCTTGCACAGGGATAGTGGCAACAATCCAGCATGAAATGCAGCTGCTGGGGATGACAGTGCTGTAACAAGGCCATGGCAGGCATTAAAATCAGGGATTTGAGTGTCAGCCAAGAAGTCCTAAAGCCGCCCATACCTCTTCCCAAATATTTAAAAAAATATTTCCCTGATCATGTAGAAAGCCAGGCTAAATTGCACAGCTCTTTCACCCTCCTCGTGCCACCTAGTGCATTCATCCTGATCTCAGTGCAGAAACATCTGCCCAAGATGAGCACAGGGACTCCTGGCAGACCAGGCTGCCACCACCTCCTGCACGTGGAGTTGGTTGCTGCACCTGGTCCTGCTTCAGGGCATGGAGGGTCTGGGCATAGCAGGACCCTGTTCCTGGGCAGGGAAACAGCTCTGAGGCTCAGCCCTGCAGAGCTTTGCTCTCAAATTTCAAGCTCTGGGGTTTTATACGCAGAGAAGGCTTTGGTCTAGCTGGGCTCCTCTGCTTCTGTGAAACCAGCAAGTTTTCAGAGAGCCAAAATTCTGCCCCACATCAGCCCTTCTGATGTATTAGGGTTTATAGCCTTCACTGGAGCACTGTTTAACTAAGAATGTGATTTAAAAGCAATTTAGCAAAATCCCACTGCAGACATTTTCATTTCAGCCTAATCCTGTCTTATAACAGCTCATCTCAAATAGATTAGGAGTTGTTTTAAGCTAAATATAATGGCTCGTAAATAATATATTTGAGCCTCCATGCAGCGGATTGTGCCAGGTATTTGAAATGGAATTAAAAAATAAACTGATACATGTTCCTAAATAAATAAATCCTAACACTTCTACTCTGCTACCAGAAGTGAATGTAGGCAACCAGTATTGAAAGAGCAGGAGAGTTGTTGAAGAGGGGGGATTTCTGAATGGGCCCTTTCCAGCAGCTCGTATTATGAAAACCAGGGAAAGAATGTTTCTTCCTCTAACAAATTAAAAAGGAAATCTGCAAAAAGAGGAAAGGGAATAAAGAGTACAGACTAAACAAAATGAATTAAATATGCACTGGAATGAGAGAGAAGGAAACAAAAAAGAGAAAATAATAAAAAATGGAACCAGATGTTGACAAATTTTGTGCTCATGAAAAAAGGGCTTCAGAAGGAGGAGAGACTGTGTACATGTGTTTGAGCACATATTATCTATGGGAGAAAAATTTATTTTTCTGTATGATTTTTTTAATTGTTTGCTTGTTTCTTTCCCTTCAGCAGTGCTAATATAGAAGCTTATTGATTCGAGGGAGCTTAAAAATTAGATGAAAGCATCATTAAAGAGCCTTTAATTCTGCAAATAAATAGAACAAACCAGTCCATCACCTTAATCACTGGCTGGTTTTACTCCCCAAAACCTACGTGGCTGCATTGCACTGTTGAACTTGTGTCCACAGTGCACTTGGATCTGTAGCACAGGGTTATTCTGCTCTCTGCAAGGGAAACAGGAGGTGTTAAGATGTGCACCACCAGCTAATGCAAACTGGAACTGCATAGGCCAGCTTCAGAGTTTACAGCAGGATCCCCCTGTGGGTTTCATTTCACCCCACAGCGTATGCAAAGGTTCATGCCTGTGAGGGGCTGGGCTCTTGAGGTTTTGAGACTGATTTCGAAAGAGAAGTAAATCTGTACAATTCTGAATGGCTACTGTTCTTACATTTTATTTTAAAATTATTGGATTTTAAAAGATTTTATTTTGTTGGTTCTAATTCTAAATACATCCAATGGGCAAGTGGATTTTTTGCTGGGACATTATTTGTAGCACATCTGTCACATCTTCCAGGCTGTTCCCTCTCCTTTTCTCCCTGCCACACATTTGTTTCAGCTTTTGCATGCCTTTTTCTCTAGCTTAAGAAACCTCCTAATTACAAAGCTGGTTGTTGAACGATGTCTCTTACAAGGAGCAGCTGTTGTTGTGGGTAACTGTTCAGTCTTGCCCTCACATCCATGGCTTTTTATGCCTCTCTATTTTCTTTCCACCGTTTATATTGGATTTTACTATGTATGCTATGCTGAAGTTGGAAGAATTGTCTTAAATTTGTTTGAGAACAAACTGAGTCCTTTGTCCTCAGAGAGCGATAAGGAGAGCAAAGCCAGTTTGTTTTCCTGTCCTGATTTCTCTTTAGAGGGAAGGGGGCTCTTCTTTACAGTACACTACCTCTTTCTCATACAGAATTTCTACTTGTGCAAAGAAATCCATAATAGACACATGTTTGGGTTCCATGATCCCCAGTGGGTCACAATTAATTGTTCTTTTCCTTTCTTCCTTGCAGGATTGTGCAACCTGGGAAATGTTATTGCAATTTAATTAACTTCAGAAAGTGTGTTCTGGACTGAGTTGACCAGACCTCCTGTTCTATGCAAGCATCTCCTGCTGGTGACCAGGTACAGAGCCTGAGGGGTTTGCAGTGAGGGATGGGAGTGGGTGAGGGTCATGGTGTGAGCAGCAGCTCAGGAAACACCTCTGCTATGTCATTCCTGGCCTGTAATAATCAGAAACCAAAGAGCCATCTCATGTCTTAGGTTGTGGTGGGACAATACAGGAGTTATTCTTCTCCAGGGCAGGATTAATGGCAGTGCCAGTTTATGGGCATGCTCTGATGTGCCACACCCTTCCTAATGTCAGATTTGGGTACCTTAGGTCACATCAGGTTTTATGTCAAATACATAAGCTTTTAACATGGGCACTGGGTTATTTTCTGTTTGGCTTTTTTTCAGTTCCAGTAGTACAAGGCTAATGGTGAAGGGATTGAAGGGTTGGCAAGTAGGTCAGGAGACCTAAGGTATGGTATGACCAGGCACTATGAATTTGTAGTTGTCCTGACTTAGAGCAGATGACATTACACTTGAAAACTGCACAGTGAAGCCTGCAATGATTACAGTTTGGTGCTAATGAACCGTTAGAGTATTAAAAGGGCTCACTGAGACACATGATTAATAAGAAAGAAAGAACAGTGAGTTTACTTTTTAAAAAATTTCATTTTAATTATGTTTTAATTTAATTTTTAGTTTATTTTTTTTTCATTGCAGCAGAGGCTCCATCAGAAAGCATGTGCTGTAGGTAGGCTGCAGTGTAGTGATCTAGAGCTGGTGCAGTCCAGCAGATCAAGTATTTCCTATCTCAAATGCCCCAACTGTGGCTTCTTTGTGATTAGTGGGCCAGGTAGAAACTGACGCTGGGAGGGCCCCAGAGTTGTTTAGGATTTTGATTCTCTGTAGATATGAGCACAAAACCATTCAGAGTTTCTTCTAGATAAAGTCTCTAGCTGGTACATGTGGGTTGATGCTGTGGTGTAGTTTCAGCAGTGCACTTGCTTAGGAAACCACAGTCTGGAGAAATCTGGGAGCCAGGCTTGGGAGATGTGAGAGGGAAGAGCTAGCCCCAGGAACACACAAATGTCTCACTTCATTAATGGATCCACAACTCTTACCAGGCATGATGGACTGCTGCTGGATGAGGGTTGGTGCAAAAACTCTTCTTTGGAGAGCTACTCCACAGGACCATAGGAGATGGTACTGCTGTGGGGTCAGTAGTCAAACATACCTGTTTGGGTAGGAAGGGATGGCCTGTTCAAAGAAGGGAGACATGAAGACAAGGAAAATAGGAATATTTTTAAACTGGCCTTTATAAACTTAAAATGTAATACTGAGATAAAGATGGTGATTGTGTCACTCTCACACATTTCACATATGGTATGGGATTATGGTAGGTCTCAGGAACAGTGACAGGACAAATACTACCTGTGAGGACAGACTGGAGGAAATATGATTGCTTAGCCTAAAGAGGAGAAGTTCAAAGAGGCATGTGACCAGTTTTCAAATAGCCATGAGGAGGAAAGGAATACATTCTTTCATGCATCACTTGTAAATATTATGAAAAATAGTAAATGAAATTGCAGCTAATGGAGGTCTAAATAAAGTACTGGGAAAAGCTTCATTAGCTGTTAGGATAGATGACTGAGGGATATTGCAGAATTTCCATCAGTGGAGATTTTTAGAGAAAAAAGAGATTAATACTGCCAGGAATGATATAATCCATGGTGACTCAGGGGAAGGGGTAGATGCCCTCTTCTACCCCTGCTGTTTGTTTTTCTGTATTTCAGTCTCCTTGTTGGCAGTGGCTTTGAATTTTTCTGGTTATTGATGAAAGCTGAATAATTATTTTAAAGGCAATGAACATTTCCATATGGATGGTACAGTATATTTCATACTGCACTTTTCGGGGAGGAAATGGAAAATGCTGTTTCTGAGTTTCCTGAGAATTTTTCTCTTCAAAGTAAACAGATAAAATGAATGCATTATGCTCTACACTGTGGGAAATTATTGAGTTATCATTAGCAGCTGGCAAGGTAAGGACCTGGCCTAGAGAGAGACCTGAAAAAACAGGCCCTGCTGCTTTCCCAGGTGAACAGTTGTGGGAAGCCAGAAAACTCTGTATCACAGATTCAAAAGTCTGGTACTAATGGCAAAGTTCAAATTCATGCTGGCTGTGCAAAGCCAGCCTGGTCTCACTGGATAGCATTCCCTAATAGCAAGTTTTGATGGATCAAGGCTCTCCTGAAGGAGTGTTTGGCTGCAGATTTCAGGCTTTGTTCACACAGCAGCGCTGGTGCTGCTGTACCCTTTCTGTGCAGAAGCAGGACGTTTTCTGTGTGGTGGTGCCTGGACTGGCAGTCCCTGTGACCCAGCCTCCTGTGAGCCTGCCTGCTCACAAGGGCCTTGGCAGATGTGGAAGAAAGCAAGAATCTCTGCACCATCATTTTTTGAGCACTGCCAGTCATCAGGGCTGCAGTTTAAAAGAGAAAGTAGACTTCATAAAAGTAATAATGTCTCATGACCTGATAAAACCAATACAAAACTTCCTTTCAGCTGAGTTGATCCAGATACTACAGCTCTCTAAGCTTGGAAAAAAAATTGCTTTTTATCTGGAAGCTTGTGGCCTCAGATTTGAAGTGGTTCTTAATTCTCCATTTAATTACAAATTCTGGTTTTGAAAGCAAAGATGTTAGGAGTTATATGTCAGTCTGCCATATGCTAAACTTAGCCTTCAGATTTACTTAAAATAAAGTTTGGTTTTACCCCAGCAAGCGAACCAAACCATTCAGCCAGTTTGATCAGGGTTTTGGCCCTATTTACAGGATTCAGCAGATGTGATGATAACTTTAGGTGGGGTTCAACAGCTGTGACAGCCACTCTCGTTACAAATAAATTTAAGGGGAAATGAGTTGCCACCCTCCAATACCTGCTGTTTCAGGGCACTGCACTGAGCACTACAGCCTGCAGGGACTGGTTTGTTTTCTCTTCTGAACTGCTGGCAGACTGGCACTAGCAAGGACAAATTACAGCAGCTCTGTGGAGTAAGAGGATTTGGTGAATGTTCTAAAGAGGAAATACAAGTGCTGAATGATGGTATGTGGCTGCTTTTGGTTTTGTGGGTATGTTTTCATGGCAGTGGCATGTCATACATACTTTTTTTTTAAGCCTGAACTACACTAAATTACTACTTTCATGCAAAGAACCTGCATTTGGAATACCAGTAGGAGCTCAGCTAGACCTGCTATCTTGAATGGAGGCCAAAACCTCCAAACCCAGCAGTTTCCTGAGTCCCAGTGAGTTCCTGTGCCTCGTGTCTGGCAGGCTGCCAGCTAACACAGAGGTGCTGTGCTGGCTGGGCACCACTTCCAAAACACTGGCAAAGGCCAGGAGCCACTGCAGATCCTGGGACAGCTGGATGAGGTGCCTTGTCTCTCCTCAAGCAATGGCTTGTTGCTCCTGCTGAGTTCAGGCAAGATGTGGATTTGTCACTCATGGCATATTCACCTTCCTGGTGTGTCTGCCTGGCTCTGACCTGTGCAGCCACTGGATGTAGCCTCCCATGGGATGTCACTCCAGTGGCTTGAGCCCCCTCATAAACCCATGCCCTCCAGATGTCACACTGCCCTTGGCTACACTTGCTGCATGGAAACATTGAGTTGCTGAAGGTCGTAGAAAGCAGTTGGAGATAAAAATATTTAAAATGAAATGCAGATAACTGGATGGAACCTCTTGGTTTTTACCCACCATGACATGGGAAACACTCTCTTTTAAGTGTGTTGACTGAGCCAGCTTCCTAAGTTTTAAGTGGAGGGGTGCTGGATGTTTCCAGCCTGGGTAGCTGCAGTAGGCAATGCAACTGTGCTGTTTTGCCTCTCAGGAAGGCATGGCAGGACATGGCTCCTCTTTGTGTAGGGGAAGATCAAGTAGTTTGTGTCCTAAGCTGTGAAAGACTTTGCCCTGACTATTTTTTGGCAGCATCCATTAATAATCATTCTTTCCAGCTTCTCCTCTTTGCTCACTAGCTAAGTACTTGCCATGTGCAGCTGTAAAAAGTTGTTTCCAAAGAGAAATAAACTGGAGCAAAATCTTCTGTAATTGGAGATGGGGAGGAAAGCAGAAGGGCGTTTTCAATTTGTTGTCCTTGGTTGCTTTTCGTTTGATTTGTGCCATGCTTTAGACTAGAGCCCTTTTCAGGACTGTGTGCCCCCTTGCTTGGCTGCATCTGTGTCCTCCCATTCTTAGCTGGAGCTGCACCAATTTGCCCATGTCCCTCGTGGGACCAGGGGATAATCAGGGCAGTCAGCATCACTCAGAGAGCCCTGTGCTACATCAGCAGTGCCATGTCAATACATTAAGGAGGCTGGGAAAACATAGGCATCTAGCAGTTGGATCTGTGTGCCTAAGCTGGAAAATTTAGTTTGGATACCAAAGTTATTGCTGGCATGTTTTTATTGAAAATATTTTCTATCTAAAACCATCAGTTTATCAAAACCTGTTTCCTCCCCCCGAGATCCAAGCTGAATTTGGCACAAAATTTAAATTTCATAAATTAAAAAAATCTAAAATGAACATTTAGAAGAAATTCAGGATACCTAAAGTCAAATATAGGATCTGCTAAAATTTGCACTTCTAACAACAAAATGATTGGGTTGTTTTTTAATTCCTTATTAACATAGAAATCTTCGCCTTTGACAAGACATACAGATAGTTTCTCTCTCTCTCTTTCTCTCTCTCTTTTTTTAGCCCAAACCCCTCATTATTAAACACACATAAGTGCCTCTCCAGGTAGATTAGGGAGTTTAAATTCCTGCATTGTCTTTCATGTAACATTAGAATTGCTTTTAGTTTGAAAGAACCACAGCCTGATGAAAACCAGAACTGGTACCTTGCCATCTATTAGATAATTGCCAAAATGAGTAGAGAAGCCTATTTCATAAATGAAATCTTCAGGAGCTATCTTGACTTATAGGGCTTTCAACTGAATGATGAAAGCTTAGATAAGTCCCAGACAACTTAACTGTGTGCACTTACTGGAGGTGTTTAAATTGGCATCACCTGCTGCAGTCGTGTGCTGTGTACTCAGATGCATATGTGCAAATTTCATGGTCCCAATATCATTGAAGAGTCAGCTAAAGGCTCAGGTGTATCATCTGAAACCTCCAATTCAATGTTATCTCACCTATATTTAATAAATGTCTATATTGCATAAATATCAAGTCCTGCTGCAAAAACAGATGAAAGGATTTATGCAAAAATGGCTTTACCAAGCTATTTTGAGTAAAATCTTTATTGCAGCTCTGTTCTAGTAAATGAAATGAAGTGTAATTGTGGTTGGTCAATGCTTTGATCTCTGCTTGGCTTATAATGGTTTAAATATGAAGAATATTAGTATTGCCTGGATTTTGTTCTTTGCATTTTGGCAGCTTATTTATGAAATAATTGAAACGTCTCTTAGCTGTACCTTTCCTTTCCAAGTGGCTTTTGACATTTTTCTCTTGCCAACAGGCAGTGTTGGAAATACTTAACAGAAAATTTCATCCTTGTATTACTCAGGATGTTTTCCAGATTGGACCAAATGGAAATTGCCAGTGATAGGAACAGCACATGAGTATTGCTGGTATTGCACACAGGCAAACTCAGATGCTCAAGGCTAAGGTCTCTCCTAGTACCCATGGAGAGGTATTCAGTGTGCTGTGGGTTAGATTTTGACTGCTTTGCAAAGAGACAAACTAAATCCAAACAGAGGAGGAAGAATTTCAGGTTTGTCCTTCCACTGCTTCAGCTGTGGATGGAATCTGAGCAAGCAGCCACCAGGGCATCAGACTCCTTGCCTGAGGATCTCTCTAAACATCAGTCCACAGGTTCCAAAAGCCCCTGGGTTGGAGGTGACCTTCTGCAGGGCACTCAGCAGGCCACTAATTTGCTTTGAAGTGCCCTTCCCAAGGAGTGAGTGCAGAGCAGGAGATCCTCTGCAGGGTTTTTGTTCATATTTCCATTCAGAAGCAGTTCTTTTTGTCCAGTAACTGGTGTTGAGGCAGGTCAGCTCACAATAAGACACATTTTTTAGTTTAAAAAATTTACTCTTAAAATTAAGCTTTTCTTGTTGTAGTTCCGACAAAATTAATATGAGTATAAAAATCTTTATTTTTTTTTAAATAGAGAAAATGATGGTCAGATTTAGTTGATTTTTATGTGTGATACAAAGGACCAAACAATGCAGACATAATGGCAACCTTCAGTCTGTTTTACTGACTTGTTCCTTAATGGTTATCTGGTCTGTTATTTTTGTACAACCCATCAAAAGATAGTTTTTGAGTTGTCTTATTGAACGTTTTTTAATAGCAGTTATGCATTGCTTCCTCTGTCTATGTCTCTGAAGTTGCAGAAGAAGTTTACTGCTGGATTCCAACCAGGCAGATAATTTGGAGATGCAGGAACATAACATTTTGGCTTTATTTTTAATGTGGATTAGGACACAGCATCATTTGCCAGTACTGCCAGGATATTAAATGACCGTGTAGCTTCACATGTTCAGTAATGTATTTTCAGTAATATTATTGCTTTTCTTTGTTGTTTTTAAATTAATCCTTTTCAACCCAAAATGTGTATGGTAAGATATTTAGGATTAAAAATAATCTCTTATCCTTGATTTACCTTCTGGTTGGGCTTTTTTACTGTTTTGGATGCAGTTTCTAAAGTTTTGTAGACCATTTAGAACAGATTATGAACTTTTGGCCATGGTACTTTGAGAAGTTTGGGATGAGCTAGGGTTGGCTCCAACATGAAGAAGGGGCAATTGAAATCCCAGAGTATGGGGAGCTGTTGTTTGCTCAAGAAAACCCTCTCTTTGCTTCAGATTACTTTTTGCCCCCTCTTTTCCCTCCCCTTTATTATTTCCATCCTGATTTTAAAGTGTCTTCCACAGATCTGTTTTTATATTGTCGAGAGCCTTTAAAAATAATTACTGAAACCATAGCAGCCCATCTGAAAGCTTTCCGAGACACAGTATGAGCAGGCCAAACCTCAGAGGGCAGAGGCTCTTTTCCAAGCAAGGAAGAATGGATACTGAAAGGTTCTGTGGATGTTTGTGCAAATGGGTGCTTTGTTTTCCAACTTCTGTGTGTGTGGTTGCCCAGCATACAGTGCCCTGCTTCATGTATATCAGCATTTTGGGGGGTTGAAACTAATCTATTACTGGAAGTTATCATGTAAAATTTGTAAGAAAGAGTTTCATTTTGTAGCTGTTCTCAGAGGAGGATCTAAGATAAAATATATTTTGTGTATACTCGTTTATAACTCAGTAAACTGAAAATTTTCAATTACTTTGTTTGCAAACTTGTACTAACTCCTTAGGCAATGTGAATTGTAAAAAAGTAACTATTTTGTAGCAGCCCAGCAGAGTCTACAGAGAACTGAACTTTTCCTGGCCACGTTACTGAAATAAGCCTTTAAACGGCAGATTAACGCTGTTTTACAGCTTTTGGGAGTGGAGGTCAGAGAAGGTTGGTGAGCACAGGGGATACAAGTCATATGCAGAATGATTCTCAGTGCCTAGTCAGTTTGTGAGTTTCTGTTCAGTTTGTGGTGTGTGGGCAGGGCACAGAGGGTAAGTTCTGGGGAGTTTTTCAATAGGTTGTGTTCCTTGGAGACAAATGACAGCATACTATGGTGGTGGCTGTCACCAAGTTCATGGAGCAAGTGCTGAGCACAAGGGGTGGCACAGTGCAGACTGTGGCTGTGGTCTTGCTCCACCAGCCCTCCTGATCCAAAGGGTGGTGCTGTGGGAGTCAATGCCAGCCTTGCTTGCTGACTGTGGCACTTCTCAAATTCATTACTTACGTGCAAATGTGATTTGGTGCCTCACAAATGATCTGGTTTAAGACTAACCCCGAGCTACAGTGCAAGTCGCTCCACAGAAGAGAACATCAAGGGAGTTCACGGAATGCGCTCTTCTTGATCTCTAAGTCTGATCTCAAAAAGTTCAAATGCGTCAGCAAAGTCAGAAGGTTCAATGACTCTCCTCTAAAAACTGGCCTGAGCCTTTCCATGAACTCTAATGAGAATAAATTCAGGCTCTCCATCTCCACCCCGTCTAGTGGAGGTTTCTCAGCACTTTGCAGCCTCAAATCATTCAAAATTAACTTTCAGAATAGAAAATTAGATTTTTTTTTAAATTAAAATCTCTACCAGACCTGGTTGCCTGTTTCTCACAAAACTGATTTATGGGTCTTGTTGTGCTGAACTGAGGTTTTTATTGACAGTAACCTGGCTCGGAGGTGGTGGTTTTTCTGCACTGTCTATGGTGGAACAGGCTCCCTTACATTATGCAGATCTAGGGCTGGCTTTTGTTTTGTTTTTCCCACACTCCAGGCAGATCAGTCTTTGATTGCTCCTCTAATGACAGGTATTCAAGTTACTCTAATTTATGTCAACACCTGGGCTGTAAAAACTCTAATGCACTCTTGCTTGTGCAGTTGGTCTTTCCCTGATGACTGCCCAGGCCACTTAGCTTTTTGTTTGGGCTTTTGATGTGAAATCTGAACAGATCTCTGCACTGTAGTTTTTCAACATTCTCATAGGAATATTGCAATATTTATAAGAGAAGGATTGGAAAACAGTGCTTTAAATTCATTCCACATGTCTGGCCCTTATATGCCTCATATTTCCCCTATAGAGGCAGTTACTATTTTAATATCATTTTATAGATGCTGCTTTTAGTAGACCAGCCACAATTCACTACCTGTTTAGTAAGACTTAGTTGATTGTGATGAAGAAATTGCTTTATGTTAAAAAAACCTATTTGAATGTGAATTCTAAACCCAGATGTACTGAGAAATAAAACAATCTGACAGTGTGGGAGATCCTTGATCCTTTTCTATAAGTATCCTTTATTGTTAAATGTTATCGACTGCAGCTTCGTGTCATCCTGTTGATAAGAGAAAGATGAATGAAGGCACCATCAGCAATGGTGTTGTGCAGGCCACATAATTCTTAATGTAGTGCCCTGGGCATGGAGAGGGTGTGGTGTGGGATGTAATCTGTAGCTCCAAACTGGCTCTTTTCATCCCAGCCTCAGGACTTGCAGAGAAGCCCCTCTCATTATAACTACTGCTCTGAAGGGGACTGCAGCTCACCAGTCAGCAGCTGTGGGCAGCAGAAGTCCAGCCAAATTCCAGAGCTTGCTCTCCATATTTGATTGCTTCTTTTGACTTTTTTCTGTGTGTAATGAAAGTGGCAACAGCTCAAATGTCCAAAAAAAATCAGTTCGGAATAATTTATGGTACTTTTGGCCTGTTGTGCCACAAAGAAGTGGACAGAAGGGAAGGTTTCCTGCAGGTTTCTGTCAATTTGATTAAAATAGCAGAATTGCAGTCATGTTACACAAAGCAAACAAGTGGTCAGAGATGTGACAACCTAGAAATAAAAGTGGAGCAATAGGTGGAAAGGCAAAAGGTGGGTATGCTCATGTAAACAAAAGCTGTTTTCCCGTGGTAACAAGTTAGGGATTCCAAAGGCCAGACCATGCCCTTCCACCTCTGGGTCACCAGGTGTGGGCTGTGGGAAACATCCCTTCCTGCTGTTTGCTGCCTGCCACTGCCAGGCCATGAGTGACCCTGTCTGGTCAGAGATGAGCGGTGACAGACGAGTGGTGAGGATAAGATAGTGGGAAAAGTCCTGTTCTTAAGTGCAATTATTTTTGTTCTGGTTTAGGACTGAATAATATGGAGGCACTACTCAAAACCCCCGAATTTCTGAACTAGCCTGTTCACCCTACCACCAGCTCCTTGAACTTATGATGGCTCATGTTTTGGGGAGAAAGCTGTGAGGTGCTGAGCAGCCACATGACACTGAGTGATCCCTACTGCAGTGATGAGACACTGGAAAAAGCAGCCCCACTGCAGAGAAGCTTTTGGCCTATGTGCTAGGAGCACTATTTTGTGAACACAAAATGTTCACAAGGAGGAACAGATGAGGGAATAAGCTGGCGAGAGACATCAGGTCCTTTCTTGCCACAAGCATGTGGTCCCTGTGTGGAGAGGTTGTCCCTGTGGCCTCTCCAGAGCACTGGGAGTCAAGTGTCCCTTTCTTTAGGTCTGCTCTGGGGTCACTCGAGCCTGTGTGAATCCCCTGTGCTGTGCTGAGTGCCTGGATAACAGCCCCGTGTGTTGCTTCCAACACTCAGCTTGACTAAAGGCTGCTGTGGGTGGTAGATGGAGTGTTGCAGGCAGCTCTGCTCTGCACAGCTGAAGGACAGTTCACAAATAGCTTGTCCTTAAACATCACTTCTGTCTGGAAGAGAGGGTGAAGCCTTTTGCCACAGGGCCTTTTGCAGAGTGGTTGGGGGAGGGCTCTTCATTTTTTGGTATGGGGGAACCAGTGGGGATGGGGATGGAGCTGTCAGAGGTTGCAGTGTCTAAACCTTTGTTGTCTGAGCAGACAGGAATATTTTTGTACAACTCCTCTGAACACACTGGCTGAAAGAAACTATAAGAATATGGATTACATGTAAGCAATTTCTGTTTTCGATGCGTCAGATACTTTCTGTTATAGTGTGTTTGGTCTTACAGCTTTTTTCAAGTCAACATCCAAACACTTGAACTGACCAGAAGTTTAGCTGTTTTTTCCAAACAGGGACCATATTGGTTACTAGAGGCAGTCCTCCAAAGTTAGCCATTGCCTGTGATCCTCTGCATATCTTGAAAAATATTACACTGAAAAGAAAAATCTTTTTAAACTACTTGGATTAAAACAACATTCTGTCACCATAGCAGCCTATTAGCTGTAATTTTCCATGGATAAAGCACCACTGGATTTTCTCCATATAACTCTCTATTGTGTTTGACAGATGAGGTTTGCTGGATGCAGCTTGCTGTGGACCACAGGTGCACCTGGCTGTTATTGCTCTTGGCACCCCATAGCATGTGCTGGCTCAGGGGTCTGTTGACACTCTTGCCACTGACACACCCAGTAACCTGCTCTGTGACTGTATTCCTGTGGTGGGAGGAAGAATATCTAAAGTGTTTGGGGGGTTTTAGGTCTCTGGGGAATTGCCCAGTGTGACCAGAGGATCACTGTGCTTGGCTGGATGCTCTGGGATGAGGGAGTGAGGAGGGAAGGTGGAGATGCTATAGGGTTGACAGAGCACAGGGGCCTGGGAAAACACACATAGAGATGTGAAAGCACCTCAAAGCATCCTCACTTTTTTCTCCTAACTAGTCATGTCCTTTGTTTGCTCTTGTTATTTATCTTTGCAGGTCCTCACTAGCTCCCCAACACCTGCACCTTTCACATACCTCTTACAACAGTGTAACTGAGCTAAACTAACTCTGCTATTTATAGAAAAGGCTATTTCCAAAATAAAAAATATATCCTCACTCTGAAGCCTAACTAGGGCAGAAAAAATGCTCACTGTGAGAGTGGCTTGACATCCATTTCTTTCCCAAGAAATATCCCCAAGACCTCCAAGCTCTTGTCTTCCACTTCTCCCCTTTTTGGTCCCAGCCTGCAGCAGGATGGTGTTGGATTCCTGACATCCATCACTGCCAAACTGGGAAAGGGACACTTCCCTATGGGAGATATTCCTGCATTTTGTTCAGCTTGGGCCAAATCCTATTTCAGGGCCTCACAGACCTCACCCACTTTCACATGTGCCTGGGAATAAAGCTTATCATCCATCACCCCTCCAATAGCAGTTTGTGGGAAAAGGAAGGAAACTCTGGCTTTGGGTCTAGGCAAGAGCTCTCCATCACTGACTGGTGTACACCTCTTCTGCCCTGGCATTTTGTGTAAGGGGTTGCATTTTTCGGTGTGGTGGGAAGTCATACTCAAACCACTCATTTTGGGTACTGCAGAGAGTTTCCTTGAAATGCCAAAAGTCCCCTATAAAGTAGGCTTCCTCTCTCTGGCAGCAGCAGCTCCCCAGGATTTCCCTGAGTCTCAGACATCCAGAGTAACTTCTCTATTGGTTTCTCTTTTGGCTGTCCAGATCTCGTCAAGTGGTTTTAAGGGTGAAAAGTTTGTGCCTCCTTTTGCTACCACAGCTTCCTCCAGACAGGACAGAACAGTTTACAATCTCACACCTTTGCAATGGCCACAAAGTCTTATAATCCCTGCACCAAAAACTATTCTTAAAAGACCAGTAACTGGTGTTAAAGGACCCGAAAATACTGACAGTAACGTTTTAGATGTCACTTTGTTCTCTTGGAGTTCCTCAGCTTCAAAATTTTATCCCAGTTAGTAGAATGAAAAATCCAGGCTCTCCTGCTGAGTACAGGCTTGTTATACAGCAGTGTCTCAATTAAAACTCATATCAGGTTACTTGAGTGCCAGACAGGCTTTTCACTCTATATGCAAGTGATTGAGGCCAGAGGGTCTCCTAAATATTCTTTATTCACCCTATAAGGGAATTCTTCTTCAGTATCTTCCAGTAGCTTCATGCTCAACTGAATTCCGTTTGGTACCCTTGTTGAACTCTTTAGGCACTTAAACTCATCTATCTGTATGTTTACTTATAGAGTTATATATATTTAGAAACTTTTAATTAAAAGAGAAGAAGAAAAATACCTGATTTTTTTCAGGGGGGATTTACTGGCATGGTGTTGCCTGGGAGGAGCACCTTCAGCATCCTCTAAAGTTCTCATTCCCACTGTGCCACACTCCTGGACTGGCTCTTGGTGCAGGCAGCCCCTCTGGCCTCGGGAGGATGTGGTGGTGGAACGTGGGACATGTGGACTTACTGATGATTC
Source organism: Petroica traversi (assembly GCA_025920805.1). Taxonomy (NCBI): domain Eukaryota; kingdom Metazoa; phylum Chordata; class Aves; order Passeriformes; family Petroicidae; genus Petroica; species Petroica traversi. The sequence continues at coordinate 536,006 of JAHLSL010013211.1, forward strand.
AGGTCTGCCAAGGAAAGTGGGAGCAGGGGGCTCAAATTTCATGACATCACTGTAACTATTTTTGGCAAAAAAAGTTTAATAGCTCAGTACTCTGTTAAAAAAATAATCCATGAAAAAATATTGTGGCCTATATAAAACTGATTGTGATTTTCCAACTACTTTGTAATGTGTTTACAGTTAGCTGTCCTTTTTGTTTTGAGAGCTGCCTTACTAATGATAATGTAGCCCAATTTCCTCAAATTCAGATTTTAATACAAAAAATATTCCTTTCTTTCATTAGGAGAAGGTAATGCATTTTGAAAGAACCAAATCAATGCTGGTTTGGAAGTTGGGCCCTTTTGCATAGGGGAGCAATCAGCATTTTAATTGGCAACTTTAGGGTTTTTTCCCCTTACATTTATAAATTCTATTTTATTTCTACAGTTGTTTGTTCCTTCCTCTTTTTTTGCTTGGAAATTAATCATGCAGGAAATGATTAACCACAGTGAGCTTGTCTGTCTGCCTCTGACTCAATGTTTAAGAGGGAGGACCTTCAAACAGCTCAAAATGGCTGGCCAGATACAAACCACGCACTTGCAGTGTGCTTGTTCACACTGTCCATCCCACAATAAAGGTCACGTTTCTTTTTACATTCCTAATGGTCCTGAAGTGATTTCTGAAGTACCGAATTAAATCTGAAGTGCCCAAAATTTGTGTTTCACAAGATTCAGTGTGGTGCCATATTAGCTCATGACTGTTTATGGATTACTCTGCAGAGCAAGGGGCTCTTTGCAGTAGGTGATATACTCTCTCCTCTGTTTTAGTTTTCCAATGAAAGGAGTCTTTATCATGATGCATTGCATAGCATAGCATTTTAATATCATTCCTGCTGGCAACTGCTGCATGCGCCTGGTAGTTTGCAGAAATTAGGGTTTTCTTATGCAGGTATTCTTTACTTAGGCAGTGTTGGAGCATCTCATTTGCTGGCGGCAAGGTCAGCTTTCTCCAGAGGCAGCAGGCACGGTCTGTGTGCACTCCCCTCTCGGGAAGGCTGTCCCAGCCCCAAGGTTGTGGCTGAGGCAGGGCAGGGAGTGTGAGGATTGCAGTGGCACCGGCAGCCCAGGCTGGATCTCCGGGGGAGCCGGCGCTGGGCACGGGGCTGCTGGCGCCCGCCACGCAGTGGGAGAGCAGCTGCTGCTGCCAGCTGGGGAAACCCTTCTCTCCTGCTGACAGTGCCCCTCTGTGCTTGGGCTCAGTGGCTCAGTGGCTGATGCTGCAGTGTGTGTACGTGGGGTAGATACTGAAATCATTTCTGCCACACCACCAGCGCTCACCTGGACATGACAATTCTATGCAGCTTTTTTAAACCTGTGATCATTTACACTGCTGCCTAGAAAATAGGCTAGGACACGTGCCCTGGGTTTCCAAGTACCTGTACACCTTCAGCCTTGGTCTTTTGGAATCAGTTTCTTTTCAACACCCTGCAGCATCAAGCATTATGAGAAACTTGGTTGTTAACAGATTTGGTGGGTAAAATTTATTACTAGGTGGATTGGTTACTATTTCAGGTATTTTATAGTGCCAGTTGTTAGCAATTTAACATAAATTTAGCAATTTTCTTAAATTTAGCTCTTTCCCACTGACCAAGAGCAAATAATGGTGTGAGTCCATTGCAGAAGTGTAGGACAGTAACCAAGCTTTCCTCCAATTGCAGTGTTACACTTAACATCTCAGGACATCTCTGTGCTCTGTGAGAAATGCTGATCCTGAGAGTTGGTGATGAACAAAGCAGCTGCAGAGTTCAGCATTGTGCTGACTCAGCTGCTTTGGTTCTGCAGCCCAAGAGGTGCTGCTCATCTCAAGGGCTACCCCAGCACTGCCCTGTCTTGTGGGAGCAAGTCACCAGGTCACTGCATCTCTTCAGAGCACTGGTATTCTAAATATAGCCTTATAGTGATCAAATTTTAAAATCCAGAGAGCATCTCTTTTATTTTCGCTTACTGTAAGTCAGACAAAGAAATAGATTTTACAAAATCTAAGAACTGAACAGCAAGAGTGACTTAAAGCTTCAGAGACAGAGGTGCTGTTTCTTCCAGCAAAGTTTCAGGTAGAGTTTCTGAAAATCTTTTCCATCAGCAGAAGCAGAGTCAGAGTTACAAAATAAGAGTGAAGCAGTATTGCAACTTCAGTTTTAAACTAAAATTTGACAATCTAGGGTGTTTTACTGGCTCTGTAAGTATATACATTACACGTTTTTATGTGGGCACACAGGTTTCTCAGTCACACCACGTGATCTCTTTTCTGCTGGCTCCTAAAGGAAGTGTATTCTCTAGAGCACCATGAGTAAACAACCCCACAGGATGCTTGTGTCAAACTTCAGGCCAGCTTTGCCAGAGTTTGGTTTATTACAGAAGCTCATCCTGTGCTTCCAAAACACTATTTTCCAGCCTATCTCTGAGAACTGTAGGGCTTGTTCAACAGCACCAAAATGTTAAGCTCACCAGTGTGAGCTTAATTTCCATGGCAGTTCTGTTGAGAGAGCCCTTCAGTACCAGCTAGTGTGCAGCAGTTGGCTGCAGGTACATGTAAGATGGGATAGGGAAGGAGGGAACACCTAGAGCCTTTCTCCCCACTGCCTCTTTGCAAATAATGTGTGCAGAGAGGGTTTTGGAGAAGCTGGCTGTGTTTATCGGTAGTGGCTTCCCCTCAGAGAACTCGGGCTTCAAGCATCACCTTACTTCCTCTTTATGCCTCCAATTCCTTAAGAAGCTGATCTGAACCCAATTAAAAAGGGGGAAAAAAGTAGAACAGAGCAGGCCAAGCAGGAAACAGTCTCTAACTGACAGGGAGGTAGGCAATTTATGGTATTTTACAGGACGTGTTTCACAGACCACCTGGCTCACTGTATTCAGGTCTGAGCCGCCTTAAGGGATTCATTTAAAAGTCTGATATCAAACCAAACTATATTCTGCTCCAGACACTTTCCTGTGACACAGGGAGTGCCAAGGAGACTGATGGTACATTATCTAGACTGCTTTGACTTCTTAGCAAAGCAATGCAGAGAGAAGATTTTCTGTTTTTAATCCGATGAAGCAGTTAAAAGCTTGGTGAAATACCCTCGTGGCACAGTTAAGCTAGAGACAACTGCAGCTGTGAAAAGACTGTGTGAAGAAACAGGATGGTTGTGGTCTACTGTAAGAAATAATTTTCCTGTTGACTATTTTTTTAAACAGGAAGCTGAAGAACAAAGCAGCATTAGTCTTGGTGCTTTTAATAGGTTTCAGATTTCAAATATTGCATTTAGAATATGCTGATTGGGAAAGGATAGGACTTGGTGCAGAGTTTTATGTAACAACTGAGAGCTACCAATTTGGAAGATGGGAATATAACTAAATTCAAGCAGATCCTCTGAATATGAAGCTGTTGTTTCTCTGGAGGGAATTAAGATGCTCAATAATGCAGCAGAGGACTGATGGGAGCAGGCTGGTGTGTTTGCAGGACTCTGTTAACGCGTGCATTTGCACAGCACTGTGTAGGCTTGGCTTCACACAGTTTCCTCTTTGTCAGTCAGTCTGTCTGTCTGCCAGCTTCCCCTCTGCTCTGCTCACTCTCTCGCAGTAACTGCAAACAGTTTCTGCAGTATGGGAGAAGAAAGCCTGCAGACACTCCAGGCAGCAGTACAGCCTCATACCACTTGGATTTTTCTAGATGATCAACCAGAGCTATGGGTGATGCGTCTGCCGCCTTCCTCCCTAAAGACTTTATGTAAAATCCACTGGAGTCTTCTTTAAGAAAATATTTCTTCTGAGGAAGGTAACTCAGCAATTTAGGAGGGGAAGAGGGCTGAAGTGGGGGGTTACAGCTCTATTCTGGTTCTTTTGAAGCATGAGCATCTGATGAGATAAAGCTGTACTTCTAACCAATTCTTTCTGACACACATTGATGGATCACGTCAGAGCCATTACAGACTTCATAGGTGGTGACTCACTGCCAGTGCCATTTTGTTTCATTCAGCACATTTTCCTAATGTTCATTTTAACCGTCAAGGGTACTGTACCTGGCATGATGTAGATTAGACAGGTACTGTGCTATTACACTTCCCCTTCGTTTCATCTAAAACAATTAAGTTACTTTAAAAAATAAGAGCGTGTATTCATGTAAAAAACTGCCCTGGGGATCTCAGCCATCAGCCTGGGGTTGTCTGGAGAATTACCCTTGCCCCTATTCCCACTGTGTTTACCTGTCTTATGCAAACATTATAAAGTGGTGGCAAATCATTGTTACTGAAGGTGGCTCACGTGAATGCCCAGCACTGGTGAAAGCTCAGATAAAAGAGTAAAGCACATGCTGAAATGCCATAGCACTATTAGAAATGTCCCAAAGCCCCTAATAGGCACAGGTCCAGCAAGCTGTGTGCCAAAATGCTACAAAAAAAAAAGCCCTTGTGCCTTGAAAAAATTTTCCTTGACACTTGTGGTTTGGTTTGGTTTGTTTTGTTGGTTGTTTTTCTATAATTTTGTTGAAATAAAGTTCTGTTTCTCAGGTGTGACTGCCCAAGGGTTGCCCAAGGGTGAAAGTTCACTTGGGGTGGGGAAAAGTGGGAGCCTGGTCTCTGTCAGGGAATCTTGTGAAAGGCTGAGCTTTAGCAGCCAGGCTTTTCTGTCTGCAGCAGCCTGCAGCTGAGAGGCCAGGCTGTCTTTGCTCTTCCTCCTCAGGGAGAACACCCAGAACATGACTGTGTGTGTGCTGCTTCTGAGGAGCAGGAAGGTGCTTTCAGACATGATGGTGGAGCTTGGGATCTTCAGAGCAAGCAGGGAGAGAGGAAGAAACATGAGTCCATCCTAGAGCTCTGCTGTTCCACTCTACCCTTAACAGTGTAGGTGGAGGAATCTTTGAGCAGCTGAAGGGATTTAACAGGTCAGCATCTCTTTCTGAGCATGATCCTAAAGTATGATGCCTTCTTGAAGAAAGGGTTGATGGTGTAGCTATGAGGCTATCCTGAAGCATTTCCATGGGTACAAGATTGTTGGATTTAACAGAGTTCAATTTGGTTACTGCATTTTGTGCACTGCAATAGCAATGCATGGATTGTGTAAGCATTCAAAACTTGATGGGTGTATCTATGAGTTTGTATGGCAGTGGGGATCATGTAGAGAGCCCCTGTTTACACATGCAGCTGGTTTCTGTACAACTAAATACAAAGTGCATTTTACAGATTATTTAGACTTTGAAAACATAGAAGATAAACCTGTTAGCTGCAAGAATTTTTTTTTTTAGCTGAGTAGAAATTTATTTATCAAGATGTATTAATGTTTGAACTTCGTGTGTTTATGTTTTGCTGTGCAGGTTTCTTAGCAAGAGCAGACAGAGCTCAGCCTTCCACCATGCCTGTGCCTCCCCCTCCAGCTCCCCCTCCACCCCCAACACTGGCCTTGGTAAGTTTTACAAGAGATAAATGTTCCATATGCACTGTTCTCTGCTGCTGCTTGACACATTGAATAGGATGTCCAGAGTTACTGAGGTGTGGATGAGGGTATCCATGATATTTGGGGAAAGCTCTCCAACATTTTGTTTATGGCTGATCATTGATCCTATGAGAAGGATCATCACTTCCACTGCCTTCCAGTGCTCGTGTGGATGTTACTATCTAACTCTCCATCCTTTTATTCCTCCCACACTGATTTAGTGGAGAGACAACAGCTTGTCTAAGTCAGGGGACTTGGAGTCTTGCTATGACCTTGCTTTTCTCCAGACCTGAACTCCCACCTTCTCCCCTGTTCTACTCCAGTACTTACGTGACTTGAACTGGAAAAAATGTACCCTGTTGTTTAAATTTGGTAAGGATAGCTCTTAGCTAGCATAGCTTCCTCAGCCAGCCTATGGTATCAGAGCACAGGATCCACTGCACAACATGGTGGGTGAAACTGCATTGGACCTGACTTAAGCTTAAACTGGAAAGAGCTTGTGCTGTGCTTGCCCTCCCAACAGTCAGTCACCTCACTGACAAGGAAGGAAGAGCTTCTTGAAATGCCATTTCAAAGTACCTAGATATTTTCAGAGCAAAACCCTAGCTGTTTACACAGAATAGGCTGTGTCTCTCAAGAGTCTTTGCCTCATTTTCCACCACAAGCAAGACTCTGCTTGGTCCCTCCACAACAACTCTCCCCACCATTCAGGAAATCTCCATAACTCTCATCTGATAAGTTAGAAAGTGTTTCAGAAACCATTTCCTAGAAGAAAGAGCCAATATATGTGCATGTATATGTGCATGTAAGTGTATGGTTTGGAGGTTTTTTGTTCTTTCTTGAAAAACTGTGTCACCAAAACATTAAGTGAAAAGAGAGGAGCATTGAGACAAACCTCATTCGTCCAAAGGTTTTATTTGGTCAATATGAAGAGGTCAATATTATTGAAGTGGCAATTGTCATTTTTAAGTATTTCTATCTAAGCTAAAATAGTAGACAGAGGTCCATCTGTGCTCTGATTTCTCTAGAATTTGTATTTCACTACAACTTTCAAGAATGTCCTCCTCCTTGTTTAATCAGGTTATGTGTATAGTCTATTCTTTTTCAGTCTCCAAAATGGCAATTTGACACAGATATGTCTTGGCTTCAAAAAAATCAGAGATTCTAAATCATGAGTTCAAAAGAATTGAATTCACAAAAAAGTGTTCAGTTTCTAATGAGTAATGTGGGTTAGAACAGCAGTAGTGTTGGGGACTTTGAGTCAGTAACAAGGCCAGCTACCTTTAATATCATTCACAAAACTAGACATGGCATGTTACCTACCCACTCCAATGGTTCTAAAACAGACACTGAAGTCTCATGTAACTACCACATTTGAGCAGAACTTTGTATCTAGAAGTTGGGGCTTATTTTGCCTCCTCATTTTTAATTTTTATTTTGCAGGCAAATACTGAAAAGCCATCCCTAAGCAGGTCAGAACAAGCAGGGCGAAATGCTCTATTATCTGATATTACCAAAGGAAAAAAGCTCAAGAAGACTGTTACAAATGACAGAAGTGCTCCAATTCTAGACAGTAAGTACAATTCTACATGTTGGAATTTCTGTAGGCATAAATGGTTCTACATATCTGAAAGCAGAAAATTATTTTATGGATCATCAGATGAATTGCCATGAGAGTGGATAAAAGAAAGTGTCAGAAATTGGCATGCATAAAAATAAATCCTCTTCATCATGAATGAACAGTCAGCTGAGAAATCAAGTACTGCTTATGAAATGCGAATGCTAATTTGTTTGCTAATTCTCATAAAGTGGTTTATTTTCCTGTTTGCTTATATCAGAAAACTATACAAGCCCTACTAGGAGTTCTGCTGAGGATCTGCAGCAGATCAGGCAAACAAAACCCCCATAAGGACTGAGGAGAGGACAGAGAATAAAGTGGAATTGCAGACTCCACTTTTGCACAAACAATACAAGAATAAATGCATGCCTGGCATGACACCATTTGCTCCAGTACCGCTTAGAGCACAACCAGAGCCAGAAGCCACAGCTCTACCTGAGTGTCACAGCTACACTCAGTTTTGCCACTGCTGGAGTGACTCAGGGGTGTAATCTTTTTGTTATCTTGTGAGCCTTGCTGCTCAGCCTGCCCTGCAGTACTGCACAAGGCAGTACTTACCTGAATGGCAATAAGGTCTCTGTCCAGCTGTGCTGCTGCTGTGTAGGTGCCAAGAGGAGGCTGGTGCAGTCCTTGTAGCAAAAGTATTGGGAAGACAGAACAGAAACAGGAGAAGAGTGAGGAACACAGGCCTGGGCTGACAGAGGAATAGCATTTGTTACCTAAGAAGAAAAAACACTTCTACAGACTGATCAGCAAATGTGATACACCTCAGTCTAGGTTTGGCCATGCAATTAAAGGCTGGACTGAGATAGGACTATGATGATGAAACAAGGAAATGCCCAGGCGAGTGTGACCAAATAAAAGATAATTTGAAAGAAAAAAAAAATAGATGCAGTCCTGCAATCAGCCAGCTACAGTTTTTAAAGATGATTTCTGAATGTGAAGTTACATGTTCTTGCTATTATAATGAGCTGGAGGGGATTAAAGGAGGGGGTAAACAGTAAGTTAAAAATGATGCAGCCTATTATCTTGTTTACATGAATTAACGAATCATGATGAAAGACTAAACCACAGTAGCAGCGTTTCTCCAGAGGTTCACACCCTGTCTGAGTCAGAGCCAATCTGAGCTGCCATGCTTAAGAAAGAGAAGGATAATATGAAACATCTCCCCATGGACGCACTGTTCCTTTTTTCTTGGGGAAATTTTTAGAAGTGATTTTTATCCACAGATTTTAATTACTTTGAAGTCAGTGAAATGTTTACCCACCCAAAATTGTAGAAATCAAGATTCCAAGAAATTAAGCAATTGATCTTTGCCTATGTAGGCTAAGATCCCAATCTTGGATCCCAGCATCTGAGAGCTGATCTCTATAGATATCCGCACCTGTGCACCTGCTCATTTTGCAGTGTTGCTCTGAATAAGTCTCTTCTCTGTATTGAAGTTGTGGAAACACTTTAATTTCACTTTTGGCAACTCAGTTGTCACAGCAGAAATATTGAAATTAGAGAGAAATGGAAGAGAAAGGGGTAGGGCTGATAAAATAATTCCTGCCTATTGGAAACATTAACAGCTAATGATCCTGTCACTGCGCTTCTGAAGCTACAGAAATGGCATCTCCTTCCCTAACAGGTTTTGTTTAAATAAGTAGATGTGTTGCCATATGATGGATAATTGGAGATTTCTGTGCATTCTCAGCAGTGATCTCCAGAGACACCTTCAAGAGGGAGGACCCTCTGCATTCCTCCTTCTTCTCTTTTTCCCATGAGATTGCCCTGTCTCTGCCTATGGAGAAGTGGAGGGGAAGGATAAGAGAGGGAGAGTACAAAGAAACAGGAAGAAGCAACTAAGATGCTAACAAAGACTACATGAGATTCTAAGAGGTTCCATCCATGCTCAGTTCCAAATTCTCTGCAGCAATTTGCTCTGCTCTCCAGTCCAGAGCAGACTGAAGTGATGGGTTAATAAAACACATAGGCTATGGTTATTATGCACCAGACCCTCCACGGTGCTGATGGTAACTGTGATGATGCAGACCTTGTGTGTTCTGCAAGCTCATCCATTTTTCCCCAGCTACAAGCATTACTCTATTGAAAGAGGTGATTTTGCAGGGTCAATCTTGCTTCACTAATATGGGGGATTTTTTTTCCCAACAGAACCCAAAGGATCTGGTGGAGGAGGCGGTGGTGGCTTTGGAGGAGGTGGTGGTGGCAGTGGTGGCTTTGGTGGTGGCAGTGGTGGCGGCTTTGGTGGCGGTGGACCACCTGGCCTTGGAGGCCTTTTTCAAGCAGGAATGCCAAAGCTCAGATCTGCTGCAAGTCGAGATGCTGGTAAGAAAGACCTTGAATATCCAATGTGGAAAAATGACATTGCTTAAAACCTTCATAGCACTGCAATAAATTACCAACTAGGATTCAAAAAGCCATCAAATATTGTAGGCTCTTAGGAAATGTAATTTTCAGCTTGAATCTTCTTTTATTCTTACTATTAGGTTTTATGAGGGAGAAGCAAGGCTCCCTTTCCACCCATCCTCCTCATTATTGATGAAAACTAAAGATCTTGGTAGTCTTGAATTGTTACATGCAAAGTACAGTCAGGCAGATTATGTCCTTCCTTAGCTGTTGGTGTGCAGGACCAGAGGGGAACACAGGAGGATCCAGGCTAATTCTTTCTTGTGCACCATAAAAAAGGATCTACTTTCCAAATGGAAAGTACTTCTGCATCGGCTCCACAACAGCATGATTTGCTGCTTAGGGAGTGCATGAGGCATCCCAGCTGGCTGGTATGCACACTGCAGATGGAGGCTTGTCTGGAGTGTGCTTCTGGCTGACAAAACAGCTGCCTGCAGCCTCATGCCCTTTTAAACGAAGGACATCTGGGGCCACTGAGTTTAAGGACATAGTATTTCATACTTGTTTAAGGACTGTGCAGTGGGGGTTGTAGAGTGTTACAAATATTACACATTTTATAGCCTAAGATAATTTTTCAGCACATGTGTACAAAACAGTGTCTCAGAGCTGGTATTTTCTATTGTGTCACAATCTATTTTGGGAACTTGTATTAATACAAAAGTTCCTGGCATCACAGAACAGTACTTCTGAACTGCAGGGCCAGCTGCCTTCTTCCTGGTGTGCACAACTACATTCTTAGATCACAGCCACTAGACAGGGCTGATTAGAGCCTTTTGCTGGAGTTTTGTCGTTAAACATAACTTAAAAGCTAAGATTTCTTTGCTCTCAGATTGATAGTGTTCAGTATTTGTTCTTCACCATTTCTTCCTTCCCTGTTTTATTGCTTGCTTTATGATGGCCGCATCACTTGTGTTACTTCGTGGCCACTTAACTGGTGCCTCATTAGCAGTATCAGGATGTCACCTGCTACTCTGGAGTTGCTCCCTGGGTTGGGGCTGAGCCTCAGGGCACGGGTGCCCCGTGCCGGGCTGCCCCCGGCCGCTCGCAGAGCCCCGGGAGCGCAGTCCCGGTACGGCGGTGCTGACGCTCTCTCTCTCTCTCTGTGTCCGCAGAGTCCGGGGGAGGCCGC
>JAHLSL010013211.1:551605-562583 GCA_025920805.1 Petroica traversi
GGGATCGGCAGCGCCGCCGCCGCCGCCGCCGCCTTCGGCAGCTGTCAGGAACGGCTTCCAGGATCCAGGTGATGGTGAGCCATCCTCCCAGCTCTTTGCCCTCCGTAGAGAGGTGTAGTGCCTTTTGGCCCTAATACCTCAAAAAAGGTTTGGGATAGAGACTTTGTTTCTAGTGCCAGCCTTTGATTTCTGACAAATAGAAGTGTCACTTGGGTTTTGATTAACCCTGGCTAGTAAGAACAGAATATATAGGCCATACATAGTGCAGAATTGCAAAGTCACCAGCACAGTCTCTGAAATAACCCTTTGAAAAATACCCTGAAAAAAGGAAGGGAATTGTTTCAACTCTAATATGAATTCAAACCACAACTACACTGACACTTGGATGTCGGAACAAGTTAGATGACTCAAAAGCTGAAAGCTGATAAACAGATGATGAAAGAGATTGTCAGAACATCACTGAAAATGTCAAGTATCTATTTCTGCTAGTGTTTATTAAAAAGATAAGATTCAAGATTGCTGTGTTTTAAAGATTCATCATGCTTTTAAATTGTTTTCTATTTGCGTAGAACAGATAAACCCTTCCGTTAATTACAGGAGGCCAAAATTGGTATTTCTGACATTTATAAGGTTAGAAAAAGCAAACTGAAAATGAAACGATAACTCATGCTTTTGAAACATCTTCACACATCAGGTATGGCAGAAGGATCACAGGCATAATTTTTCTTACACAGCCTATTTGCAGAGTTTAGAACATGCAGCTTTTTTATGCACTGGTTTCTGACTGCAGCCTTGGGAGTAACCATAGGAAAACTGTATCCCAGCAAATAACCACATGTACAAATGCCAGGTAGAACTTATTCCACTGGTCATTACATTGTGCAGTAAAATACAAAATACTACAAGAAAGTTATGGTTGTAAAGTCCTGAAGCAAGCAAGTGAACGAATGACAGTTTAAATTAGCCCACACTTTCTTCCTTAGGCTTTCAAAATCAAGTGCAGAAAAGAGCTCTTGGAACATTTCCTGTTATTTCAATTAAGAAACTGGTCAGGTTGCTTTATTCTTTAGAATTCTATAGACTCAGTAAGTACAGCAAAAGGGCCCCTGTAGTCTAAATAGATACAGCTTCAAGTGATGTGTTTTTCCATTTTTGACACTAGTAGTGTACAGGATTCTCTGTCATTAATTTTAACATGATGGCCTCAAATTTTCTTCTTCCAGTATAAATATTAAGAGATTAAAAACAGTGCTTGTAGGAATGTACTTTTAATGGTGCTTTTGAGCTCTATTTAGCAATGACAGATGAATATCAGGAAATACTATAACAGGAACAAAATCCTGTTCTGAAGCAGGAGAAACTAGGCAGTTCTGGTAGCACATATGTGCATGTGTGTGTATGTTAAAAAAGCAGATCTGTTATACATGGAAGAGAAAGTAAGATTTATTTTAGTGGAATTATGGCTGTTTTCCTGATCTGTAATTTTGCATTAAATTGGCAAAATGATCAGTTAAAGTTGATAAAAATTTTCATTCCCAAGTTCACCTAAAGCAGCATCTTCCCTGAGAGAATGCTGGTTCAGTACTCAGCTCTGTAAGCATTTTGCAATATAAACATGCATTAAACATTATGTCAATGTTAATTTACTTTCTTAAGCTATGTCAGAAAACTAATGAGTGAATTGCATGGGATTTTTTCAGATGAATGGGAAAGCAGATTTTCTTTTCATCCGATATCTGATTTGCCACCTCCAGAGCCATATGTACCCATGAACAGAAGTTATCCCAGTAAACTAGCAAGAAATGAAAGTAGAGGTGAGTTGGAATTTCAGTGTATTGTCCTAAAACCATTATAGATGGGGAAGAGTCTGGATGCTGAGGTTTCCAGACTTCTCAGACTACTAGTCTGGTCATTCTTCCTCACCACACAGGAAAAGCTAAAAGCAGGTTCGCAGGTACAAGCCCTCTTAAACTTGTACTTGAGTGGGGAATTGTTTGGTTTTTATGTTGAAACTTGCACTGTAAGTGACCAGCTCTGCCATTACAGTCAGCCCTTCTGCTCTAGGCAGCCAGAACCACAGAATCCCTCAGGACTTTCTCCTCATTTCCCATCTAAATTCATGCACAACTCATTTATTTTTGTGCCAGCATCATCCTTGAGATTAGTTTTCCTCTCTTCTTGTGCATTAAACTGCTAATGTTTTTTAAGACAACAGTCATATCCTACTCTCAGTTTGTTTTGCTGGGCTGCTTAAATCTGGATGTACTACACTCTGCTTCTAAGCCATGTTCTCTGATCATCAGAACTGCTTAAGTATACATTTCAGTTTGTGTCTTTTCCGATCAGTGCTACATTTTGTACAGTTCAGGTTTCAAACAGGTCTTCTACTGCAGCATGAATGTGTCCTGTCTTCATTAGTGGTATTTTACCCGATACACCCAAGGATCAATTACTTCTTTCACAACCAGTGCCATTGGTTGCTCATAGTCATCCTCTAATCATCTGTACACTCAGATGTTTCTCTCCTGTTTCCAGAAGATGAAGTTTTGGTTTGAAGCAGAGGTTCCTGTTAGTCCTTTACTTTTCACTTTGCCCTGTTAGCTTTCATCCCATTTGTATTAGTCCACAAAGGAAGGCAAAGTAACATATGCATTTTTCTGTTTTTCCTTTTATGGTTTTGCTATGAAAATCTTCATATAGGAAAACGTTAAGAGCTTTGAAATTTTACTGTGTTTAGAGCTTGCCTCTTTTCATTGAGATTGCACGTATTGCAAGTAGCATTGGGAAGTTGTGTGTTCACATAAGTTAATAAGGCTTACAAAAACTGCCAATCTGTTTTGGGGAGGGATCAGTGGACAAAAATACATGTGCTTTCCAGATATTAGGGGTAGTATTAGTTAAAAATTTTACAGTGTTGTTTTACAGCTATTTTACAGTGTTTGAAGTTCTGATGTTGTTTAATAAACAGAACAGAAACTCTACAAAGATGACTTTTTTTTTTAATGGCCAGGCACAAAATTAGTAGATCCTCACCAGCTATTGAATTAATTGCTTGGATGTAAACTTCAAAAGAAGGAGTATTCCAGGAGGAGTAACACAAAAAAACCTTCTTTCTCTTCTAGGTGGGTCTGTCCGAAAAGAAAGAGGTGCCCCCCCGCTCCCACCTATACCAAGGTGAAATGGATTCTAGCCCATCTCTGGGTGACATCTGTTCTCAAGTCTCCTTCGAGTCAGCTCTCCTGTCCACATGACTGGAAAGTTGTCTGTCTTGATTGATTTCCACTTTTGGCTTGTCAGCTGGAACCTCAGTCTCTATTACAGAAGTAATAGACGTGGCTTATGGACTATAATTGCTCAAAGATATGAATTTTATTTGCTTATACTGCAGGCATTTGTCGACCCTACGTGCATCATGCTTACTGTGTCCAACCCTGTCCCTGGAGAGCTCCATGGGAGGTCTGGCTTTGAATTTGATAGAGCTTGATCGAAGCTGTTTCATTCACTTTGGGTACAGTAGCTGTATTATTTTAAAGATTAAGTATTTGATGTTTAAAAAAAACAGTTGCTGGAGAAAAAGTATAGCCAGGAGTCCCCAGGATCCTTATTTGCATGCCTAACTCAGCCCATCTGCTTCTGCAAGCCATAGACCTACTACATGGTGACAAAGAGTTCATCTTTAACTTTTTCACTTCAGCTTTGTCAAGCAAATCTTAAACACAGCACGTCCTGCCTCAAGGATGGAATGTCTCTGGCCTTGTTTTTATCTGCAGAGAATCTTCCAAAGAAAAGCACAAGTGAAGAATTCATCAGCATAATAATATATATCTATTTTTTTATCCCTCTTTCCTATTTTTTTAATAGTGTAATATGTTCTGCGACCTAATTCTCTCCTACTCTAATGTGGACCAACCCACATCATGTCATCCATGCCCTGGATTACTGTAGTGCCCTCTGCCTGATACTGCATGCCAAGAGTCCTCAGAAAGTAATCTGGGTGCAAACGCAGCAATTTTTGTAGTTGCAGGCTCCTCCTGTAAAGGATCACTATATGCCAGTGCTCCACAGACTGCTTTTCATATTTCTTTGGTACAACTAAATAATGGGGTTTGACTTAAAAAGCTTCTTGGCACTTAGGTCACAAGTCTCAGAGAGCTTGTGTTTGACTTACATTATAGTATAGCAGCTAAGGTCAAAAATGTTTATAAGTGAAAGCCCTTTGATGTTGTGAGGGGCGTCTGGGGTTTGTGTATTCAAGTGGGAGCATCCAAAATTTGCTGTCTGCACTGGTTCAAGAGAAATGGAAAGATTTGGTCTTCTGAGTTGGCCAGGAAGTCTGTCCTTTCAAACTTTGAGAAGGGAGTCTACAGAAAACTGCAAGGCTTACATTAATAGAAGAAAGAGTAAAGTATTCTAACATTGTGGCAAGTGGTTAATATGTTTAATGGCTTTTGAACTTTGTGTATGAGAAAAGAGCTCATTGTATGAGTGAATTTTACAAGTGGATCTAAGTGCATATAAAATGCCTTTGGAAATTAGATGAAGATTATAATTCTGGATTTGAAATATTGATGAATGATAGTTCTTTGTTAATTGGACCTCTGAAGTTTAGCTTTGAAAAATTTCCCCTCAGTCTCATCAGCAGTATGTTTCTTCAGTGTGCTCTTGGGATCCCTACCAAGCCTGTGTCAGCAGCTGTGCTTCACAGGGTGTTGCTCAAAAAAACCCAAAATAAAACATAAAAACTAGTTATGTAGGTTAAGAAAATGTTTCTCTAACATCTGAGACATGATCCTAAGTACACTCTGTGGCTAGAATGAGGTCAGTCCTTGAAAATGTAGGGAATTTAGCCAAAGAGAGTCTGGACCCCACTGAAATGTCTGTGCATAGAGCTTTTTGCTGTGTCTGTGAGCTGGGAGGGGCAGATCTGCTTTCTGCCTGCCAGCCTGGACATCACACTGAAGGGGATGAGACTAGAGTTGGATTTGGCCAGATAAATTAAATTTGGTCTTTTCAGTGTTTGTTTACAAAATTTTGTTAGCTGTGATAGCATTTGATTATGCACCTGTTTTTTACATTTTTGTATCAAATGACCTATTTTAAGTTACTGTTTATGGTCTTGAACCTGCAGTTAGATGCGCAGGCGCAGGGATGTGCCCACATCCCGTTGCAGGATCGTGGCTGTAAGAGTTTCTTAAACAGATACTGGTGGGACCTCCATGTGACAGGTGCACCTTGGGATCAAACCTGGCACAATGCTGGATTTGTATATGTATTTTATGGATGTCCATAAACAAAGTGCCTCTCTCTTTGGGATATTATTTTGTGAATAGAAGTCCAAATAAGATTTTTAGGATAATAACTTAAAGGATAAATTATTGTATTCGTATTTTAAAACTGAAGCACTTAATAACTTTCTAAGGAATAATATTTTGAATCTAAGAATACAATATTTTCAGTACCTTGACCTGCCAAATCCTTAATATCCAAATAGCTATGCAGCCAAAAATAACCCCAACCCTCCGGAAACTATATCTTTTTTATAAGTTACCTGCTTCCAACACAGCTATTTTACTTTGATAAGTCAATGAAAATGCTGCCCAATGTTCAGCCAATTCTCTGTATCATTCAAATATCTTGTATTTGATCTTTTCAGCAAGGTTTTCTGACTAGAAATCTGGACCACTACCAAAGACATTGAAAACCAGCTTTAGTTTCACTTTAAAATGTGCCGTGTAAAAGGCCCCAACTTAACAAGCCAAGAATCCTGAGCTGCTTAGGTTTTAGCAATTCTTTTTTACCCTAGAAACCTCTTCAGAATAGATGGTTGGCATACATGTAAAATAGCCTAACACTGCAGAAAGCGGCATTTTTGTTCACGTAACTACAGCATTTCCATTTATATGTTTTTCTGCAAAAGTCCCTAGATATATTCCAGAACAATGCAGCATTTTATCTTTCAATATATTGCTTAGTGTAGCAGTAGCTATTTACAATATGATCAGTATTAAAAGTATTTATTTCACTATGAAGTGTTAAAAAAATAATACAAAACAGGTTGAATCAATGGTGCCTTATGACTTTTTAGTCAACTTTTCTGTGTCTCAATAGAAAAATTAATAGAAGTTGCTTTTCCAGGTCCTAACGTAAACAGTGCCGACTGTAGCATTTCACAGTGTTTGAGCCAAGCCCTGCTGTTGTTCTGTGCTCAATCAACTCCAGGTGGAGCTCAGTGTGTGGAGAGGCCACTGGATCAGTGTGTAGGTGAGGTTTATATGGGCACTGGTTGGCTTCACAATCAATTGCTGGGAATTCTCTGAAAATGTAGGCCTGTCCCAAAACCAGTGTCTGACGCTGCTGTCCACACATCCCAGCTGGCTTCAGTGTGGTTGCATAGGTTACAGAACTGCTTGCATATAAGATTTGCTGGGTTTGTTTCAATGGCCTTGTGTTATAAACCTTCACAACTCAACCTGCCTTCTTATGTTATCACTGAGGCTCACACTGTGGGACAACAGCCGTGGATGTTCATTTTTTGTTTAATTCAACTCCGTAAATAAAAAGAGAATAACTTTTGTACCATGTAAAAATAATTTCTCCTCTATATTTTTGGAAGAAAAGCACATGTTATGTTTGTTATGACTTTCTGCATCAGCCATTTGGGAGAAGAGGTCACAGTGATGAATGTTCAGAGTTGTTAAAGGAAACTCAGCTTGTGATTCAGGAAGTGAATATTTCTGTAAACAAATAACTTTGCAAAGTTTGTGTTTAAAAGCCAGCATTTCCCAACACTAAAAGAATCATAAGATTTTTATTTTTTTTCTGCACGGTGGAACTGTGAAAGAAGTTCCTTACATTGTCACTGTGTGGTAAAAACTGGGTGGTAGTTTCTCATTGCAGCCTCAACTGTTTAGATGGCACTTGTAGATCTGTCTTGGGGCAGAGGATAAAGGAGCTAAACTGCTATCATGTGTCACATGTATTGTAACACAACAATCTTCTGTACAGAAGTCAGGAAATAGAATGGGTATTTTCTGCTTTGGAAGTGAAGAATGGAGTTGAATGATCAAACAGATTATTTCAAGCAGAGAGACCTAGAGAGGGCCCCTCAGCCACAGGATGCCAGAAAAGAAAAGATTGCTCAAGGAAATAAAAACCAGTTGGCTGAATGTTGTTACTAGTACTACACTAAAAATTACAGTATCAAGTGTGCATTTTGTAGTTGCACATGGCAGTGGTGTGAACACCTTTGTCTCACAGCTGGGTGCAAACAACCTGTTACAGCGGTACATTGACTCCATGTCACACAGATTGTGTGAGCTTTACTCTTTCAAGCTGTATTCACCAGAAAATAAGGAGAATCTCTCACCTGAGATATCCAGGAGCACATTAAGTGCAAATTCATGGAATGGTTCTTCATGTGCACTGGAAGAGAACAGGGATCTTGTAGCCTGTAAGATGGATGTGTTTGGACCATTCAGTTAAAATCTAAACTGGAACATTGGCAAAGAGGGGAGTGTTGGAGTAACTCAGGCAGGATCAGGGTGTGTGTATGGTCTCAAGTGAGTATGCAGCAGGTAGGTATGCAGACTAAAAAAGCAAAAATGGAAACTGCATGTCTTAAAAAAAGGAGTAACCTTTTGTGTATGTTGACATTTTGAAATACAGTTTGTCTGTGATAAATATTTCTTAGTGGAAACTAATGCATGCAGAGGAAGACGTCTACATTTGGACTTCCAAAGCCACACAAGAGAGAGGGCAACGTAAAACAGGCTGAGCAGAAAGTAATATTTCCATCAGATGCTTAAAGTTTGAGCTTTTTATAAAATATTAATCTAGTTCTGTGAATTTTTTTGCTTAACATTTATTTTGTAAGTGATTTTGTTCTCCTTATTTTTCTGTCCTATACCAAATAAATTTTACTTTTATTTAATTGGTGGTGCAGACTGTTACATTGAGGACAACCACAGTTATTTCTTTGACAAAAGCACATGTTGGAGCATAGCAGTGAGCCTGGCAGCAGCTGGCGTGGGCTGTTCCCCTCTCCGTTGCACAGCAGCACAGCAGTAATGCTCAGGGGACTTTGATCCTACATACAATGGAGGACACCTGCAGATAAGGAGAAATAATGACTTTACTTTGGGATAAGGAATGATTGAAAAGCAGTGGTTGGTGGTGCTGTACTTGTAGGTGGCTGTTGGGTGAGCTGTGGCCATTGGCTCTTGGCAGGGCAAGCTAGGCTAGCCAGGGGGACATGACATGGAAAATCACTGTAGTTAAGTGTAGGTTTTTGTTTGTTATGTCTCAATCACAAGGCAGAAAGCTGCCAGGGAATATGAAACAAATTAAACCCTCCTTCTGACTTAGGAGCCCTGTTCTTGATCGTAGGTGTTCAGATAATTTGGATCAGAAGTTGGAAGGGTCACTTAAAACCCTGAGCTAAAACGCTGTGTACTATAACTCATCTCTTGCAAAGACTTAAGCATCAGGTTTACTCTTACACAGGTTGCGGATCCTTTGACATCCCTGGGGACTGCTTGTTGATACCTTCATTTTACAGACTGATTGAGACAAAGACCTCTTTTCTCAGAAGGTCAGCAACTTCTGAATAGGCTATGTAGCCTGGAGACCCAGTGGTCCTGGTGCCTGGGCTGTAGAAACAGAGAAGGCATGATGGAAGCGGGGGGGAAGCTGGTGAGCTGTAAAGGAGCTGGCTCAGCAGGCTGCAGACCTTTGTTTGCAGATCTCAGTGGCAATAGCCTTGAATGAGAACACAGAGGTATGAATCTAATGATCAGCTAGTAGGACTGTCTATCATGTGTTTTACCAAGGAAAACATGTTTTTTTTCTTATTTCAAGAAATCAAATCGCTTGCTTAGCTTCAGGAAGAGGGAACTGAGCTGTGACCTTGTTCATTTAACTCAAAAAATGCTGTTGATTTAAGAGAAACCCATGGACTCCCCTGTAAAACAGTTCTGACTGCTCCCTGCAGTTGCAGGAAGGCTCATGTGATGCACACAGCACACACAGAAATGTGCAGCTCCTTTGATCGTGGTTCAACAATTTCCAGTGACCTTCCTGCCTCCTGTGCACAGGCTGCTCCCCTCTGCCCTCTCGCCCAGTGTGACTCCATTTTACACTGAATATAGTAAATTACTCCCAGCAAATTACTGATTTTGGAACTAAATATTGGCCCATACACCTCTCTATAACATTTAATGTATTTATTTAGGTTAATTAATGAAATAGATCATTGGCAATCAAGCTCTGAACCTGCAGTCCAGGCACAGAAACATTCCCAAGGAAAGGATGACTGACACAAAAATACTCCTGTTAAACACAGAGAGTAAATTGGGTGGTTGCTGCTGACATTACCTTGTGTCCAGTATCTATCTGTCTACTGAACAACATCAATTCAGATAATCTCTTCTTTAATACTAAAACATATTTGTGGCTTAAGATATATGACTTTGGCAAAAGCTATATTCAAAATGTAAAATAGCAATCTATCATGAAAGCTGTCTATATGATACTGCAAAAAGGCTCTTCTCATTCCCAATTTTTTTTCCCTTTATTACCACTCTTCTTTTTTCCTGCAGATAAAAAGTTATTTCTTCAAGAATGATGATATTTAGCCTACATAATTGTGTTTCTCATTTTCAAAATGGGATTCTTCTTGGTTTTTTGGTAGATTTTTATTTTCTTATTGTTTCTAGAATGCAGGAGATGCATCCTCTGCCTAAGCACCTCTAAGTTAGAGGTGGACAGAGGGGGCTATTGGTTGCTGTCCATCCTTTCTCTCTCCAAAACAGGAACTAGTGATCCCTCCCTGCAGTTGGGGCAGGGCTTTATCTCTGTGTAGTGCCCTTCCCAAAGGGATCTACTTTTGCACATGCCTGTGTGCAAAAGCTTTTTGGCTCTAACTGTGAACATGGTACACGATAAGGCCTGTAACCAGTTCCCTCATGAAAATGTTTTTGGGCTGTTTAAGCAGTGGGTGTTGGGTGTTACCCAGCTTGAAGGAAGCATTCATGTATACAGGGTTGTGAAAATGAGTCATCCCTGTCCTTCTCCTTTCTAGCAGAAACTTTAGTAAACTCAGAGTTACTGGTGAGCCCTCGTGTGCCCTGTGGAGCTGCGTCTGAAGGCTGAGCACTACCAAGCCATGAGAGCAAAAGGCAGCTGAAGCAATCAGAGCACTTGTGAAGAGAGCAAGGTAAAGGCTGTGGGTGAAAGTCCGGGCTGAACCCCAGCCTCTGTCACAGGTATTTTGATACGGAACTACCTTGTAGATAACATCATTGTGCTGTTTGTCAGAGACTGCAGAGCCTGTCGGTACTTTCTGTGCTGTCTCAAATCCAGCCCTTACTGCAAACTGCTGAAATCCTTCTGTTGAAGTTTTTTCCCCTCCTTAAAACAGAAACTTTCACTTCTGCTATTTGACCAGGAGCTTGGGTGCCTTGTGAAACCTGGGAACCTTTGCTTGAAAACACAGAGATACGCGTTCCTTTCCTCTAAATCCATACTTTCATCTCCTGAACTGTGCCTGCAGGATTGCTGCTGTGCTTTGATCCAAGTGCCAATCAACTGTGGGGCTGGGGTATTTGCTCCAGTTTATTGCTGATGTAAAAACAACACCCTGCTGTGTGCTATAAGAGAATTATCCTCTGTGCCAGAACCTTCGTTCCTCTCTCTTTTATACATATGACCACTTGTGAGCAAGGGGAGGAACTATGAATGTATTTTTTAGCTGCGAACATGTCTAATCTAAGTCCAAGTGCAAGCCCGCATCAGAAAACTAAAGCCGTGTGCGATTGTGTTGGTTTCAGCCAGGCAGGTGGGAACAGGTGAGACGCGCCCCCAGGCTGGCAGTTCTGTCTGTGCCGCAGATGCTTTCCCGGAGCGCTGCCGGGTGCAGCTCCCGGCTGGAGCGGTCCCGGCTGGAGCAGCTCCCGGCCGGCTCCGCTCCGCTCCCGGCTGG
>JAHLSL010013211.1:575365-611218 GCA_025920805.1 Petroica traversi
ACCGGCGGCCTCGGCCTTGGAGGGGTTCTCAGTTTGGCAGAGCACGAACGCTCTCCACGCACCCCTGTGCGGAGGCGCCTACCGAAAGCTAAGTAGGTAAGCGCCCGCTCCTCTTCCCGGCTTCTGGCGTTATTTTCTGCGGAGGCGGCTGTCACACGGGGCAGTGCTGCTGGTTTTTTATCGTTGACTGAGAATGCTGTGTGCTCGTAGCTGGGGTGACCAGGGAAGGAGAGCAGCGATGGCCGGGAAGGGGCAGGCGAGAGGCGTTGGTTTTGTTGAAGCTTTCTGGCTGCAAGTCAAAGGATTTTACATCCCAGTTTGGCAAGCGGTGCAAGCAAGGTGCTTTTTAAGGGGTGCTGGCAAGAAAATGTTATCTGCCGTTTGAAAAACGTTTTGCTGTTTGCTTCAGAAGTATGTACCTGTCTGTTGACAAGCCCAAAGATCAGCCTGGGTGAAAATTAAGGGGAGTGCGTTTTCCATTCATTTTCTGAGTAGGCATTCCGTGCCGCTGGCAGCAGTTGCTTCATTTGGTCTCGTCTGCCAAAGTTTTGTGGAGCTTGAAGTATTTGGGGTGTGCCAGTCGTGTGCTCAGGGCAGGCCTCAGCTTCCCCAGGTGCCCGGTTCATGCAGCTTCCCCGGCTGCTCCACGGCCAGGGGCTTTCTTGGAATGGCATCCTAGGAGAAGGGTGACAAAGGAAATGTGAACTTGAAAATCAGCTGCTCAGGGACACATAAGGTGTGTGATGTTTCTTGTGGTATTGCCTAGGTTTCCAGATTCAAGCGGCCTATTTCTTGTGCTAATTGCTGTTACAATATTGTTCTCTCTCTGCTTTCTTAGTCAAATAAAGAGAAAAGCAAAAACTGCGGTTAACTTGCAAGAATAGGAACTGCAATAATCACTTCTTCCCACTTACTTTTATCATGGTATCTCTCTAAAGTTGCTTCCTCTTTGACTTACTTCACAAATTTTTAAATGAAAATGCATGTAGTACATGCATATCTTAGCTGAGAACAGGGTAGTAGAGCTGCCATGAGCGGTAACTCTTCCTACCCCAATTCCATTTTAATCTTCCTGAGTGAAATAATGTGTCATCCTTGGGATGTTTCCACATTACGTTAAAGTAGAAGAGTTTCTGCATTGCATTAAAGTAGGTCATGTTGTGGGATATAATTTATGAACAATGTGCACAGTCTTGCCAGTGTCACCACATTATCCTGAGAGTGCTAATCAGTTGAAAGCTTAAGAGTGAGAGACCAGAAGGAAGATATACATTGAACTTCTCTTTTATTCTTTCATGCTGTCTTTGACTTTCATTAGAAAAAGAAGATGAAAAGGATTTTTGACTCCTTTTGATGAAGGAGACAATTTCTCTATTTCAGTACTTGGAGAGGAACCTGATGTTGCTTAACTCACAGCTGCTGGAGAATCGAGTTTCTGGTCTGGTGAATTTTAAGACTTCACAAATATTGACAACCTACAAGAGATGTTTCATAGCAAGTTTAAACTGCACTTGTTACTTTCTCTGTGTCTGTTTTTGGTTTTCTTGCAAGGCTTCCTCTCCTGCAAACTGACAGTCTGGCTGCAAGCAGCCATCAACAGCTAATAAGGCAGCATTATTCCTAAAAGCTGTGTCTGTATTGGCCTGCAGTTCCCAACAATACAACTGTGGCTGAGTTCTCAAGGATTCAAAACTCAATCCTCAATCCCTGAAGGGATAACTGCAAATCAGATGTTCTATGGAGTCAACACTAAGTGCTTTCCCTTGCAGCTGTGTTATATTTCCTTATATTAATGTCAATTATCTGGTTAATTTGCTACATCTACCATAAGAACAAACTCATTTTTTGTGTAGAATATATCAGGTTTTGTGTTTGCATGAGATCATTATCTTTGATTTCATTAAGAACTGTGAATTGAAAATAATTTCACTCTTGTGAGACGCTAGTTTGAGATAAGCTGAGGTATAATAGGGCTGTATATTACATCTGTGATTAGTCATTACATAATCTCACAACACTTATATAAATGTCTGTGTCCTGTAGAGCAAAAACACTGAGATGTACTCACTGTGTTGAGCAGCAATGCAAAAGCTTGCATTTCTGGAAAACACTGCTCTGCAGTTGATAGTCTGTGTTAAGTATGAAGGGTTTGGGATGTGCTTGTCTCTGGAGCTGAAGAGATGATTCACTCTCAAGCCCACTGAGGAGGGCCAGTAGGTGCTTTCACTGTGCTACAGTTATTCTCTTCGAAACTCATGGGGTTTACCAAAAATTTGTCCTCTATGACTTGTCAGGGTCCCTTGTAATGAAGTTGAAGGTAGGCTGGAGGAAGAGTGCAGGAATCTATTTGTCTGTCTATCTATCTGTCTGTGTATCTATCTATCTCTCTCTCTATCTGTCTCTTACAAAAGATGGTTTGGGATGTGTGGGTGTGTGTCCTTGTCAATTTTGATCTAGTGAGGAAGATACAGGATTTAGTATGTGCTATTGACTGTACAACGTAAGAGTCAGACTTCTGCGTACTTGTTTAAGTCCTGAATTATGAAATGGGGACAAGGGCACTTCTGTATTTTGTAGCAATTTTATGAGGAGAAATAATGATTTTAATAAAGAAGGAAGAGAGCCTTGTCATTAGCCTTGAATAGGAAGGCATAGGAGATGAGAGGGAATGCTGAGTGGAATACACTTCCCCTACAGATCAAATGTTGCATTTGGTTAAAAAGTTTGAGCTGTGTCTTATTGCTGAAAAAAACTCTTGAGAGAGCAGTGAGCAGGTTGAACACATTGCACTGCCAGGAGCCTTACCTCTATGCAGTGCTGTAAGCTTGGAGAATTTGACATGGGGCTCTGCTGAAAACCTGCTTAGTACCTTGCAGCTAGTGTAGAATGTGGCTGATTTCTTTCTAGAATTCAGTGTTAGAAATCTGTCTCTGATCCTCTTTTAGACATTTTGCAAATTCCAACAACACCCTTGAGTTTTTCTAGAAGAAGAAATGATTTGTTGTTTGCTTCATTTATTGCCAGTTTTTCCATTGTTCTGTAGTGAATAATACTTTGAGCCCCTGGTCCAAATACATCTTAGCTAATGTTCCATCTATAATATGAGAAAAGTACAGCCTTTAAAACAAGCCCTACTTGGAATGAGACTCATTTTCCTTGGGTGAAGGGATAGCCAAGGCTACTGGACAGATTTGGATGATGCAGCAGCTCAGGCCAGATGAGTTACAACAGCATCATAGAAGTGCTTACCAAAAGCCTCAGGCATAAATAAGTCATGAGTCAAAGAGTTGATGCTTGTGAATATGTATGTGCTGGATGGCAGGGTGTGAAATAGACCTTACAAGACCTCACCTTTGCACTGACTTGATTTACTTGCTTATTTACCTGGCTGCTGTGTTGTGTGTTCCTTGTGGATAGGATACAAAGAGGCTGGGAAGTCTCTTGAAGGAGCTGTTGATTTGCACAGATTGTGCCGTACAAAGCACTGTTTGGGACTTGGCAATCTTGACTTTACCACTGATACATTAAATGGCTTAGGGGAAATCAGTTCACGTTTGTCTTAGCTTCTATCCCTACAAAGTGAGGTTAAGTCATCTTGACTTCCTCAATGGAGTACTTTAGGATTTAGTCATGTCAGAATTTTGTGTGTAGAGTTCGCTGGTGGAGACAGGTTTCAGAGTTATACTGCCAAAGCCATATCTGTTTCTGGCAGGACCTTGCTATTGACCAGTGAATATTTGTGTTTGATGTCCACTCTCTTCATCTGGTTTGCAGACTTTACATGTCTGCTTGCATATAGAACCTGTGGTGTTGGAATCAGCCCTTTCAAAGGGGATCACCGCTACCAAGTGAGGAACGGGGGTCAGCAGATATTTCTGTTGTACATAAATGCTTCATGCATGCTTAAATTTCACTGCTACAGACCTAAAGAATTGTATGGAGAAATATGGGTAGGCTCTAGTGCAATGAATTAGATCATTGACTGCTGTATCATATGTGGATTCTTTGCTAACTGGAAAGTGTATCATTAGCACACAATACCGAAATGTTGGGAGAGGTCAAAGTTGCACAAAGCAAGGTACAAACTTCAAGGGTGATGTGGTGATTTAAACTCTAAAGCTTTCTGGAAGGTAGAGAGGACCTTGCCAAATGTTTTTGTACCAGAGTGGAAAAGCTTTGATTCTTCATCAAATTTATTTTCCTTTCGTGGTGCTCTTGTAAAGGGCTATTCCTTTGTTTATTCTGTAATAATTTAAGGGGGCAATAAGCTTGCATTTATAGGAATAAAGTTAATAAATGTGCTTTTGTTCCTTTTACAGATGAGATCATTTCACACTCTTCTTTTGGAAGAGGTGATCAGAGGAAATGGATAGCTATTCAGACTTCACTGCAAAGAACCTCTCATCTTCAGCTAATATGTCTCTTTCTTTGCCTGGACAAGCTGGACTCAATACCACTGGTGGTACTCCTTCTATGTCAATAAGCAGGCTTTTCCCAGCCCTTTTGGAATGCTTTGGAATAATTCTTTGTGGCTACATAGCTGGAAGAGCCAACATTATCACATCAACTCAGGCCAAAGGACTGGGAAATTTTGTGTCCCGTTTTGCACTCCCAGCTTTACTGTTCAAAAACATGGTGGTACTTAATTTTTCTAATGTGAATTGGTCCTTCCTGTACAGTGTTTTAGTTGCCAAAGCTGCTGTGTTTTTTTTAGTCTGTGTTTTAACATTGTTAGTAGCCAATCCTGAGAACCGATTTAGCAAAGCAGGTTTGTTCCCTATTTTTGCTACACAAAGCAATGACTTTGCACTGGGATATCCAATAGGTAAGTATGCTTTCTTATTCAAAATCAATTGTCACTCTTCTAGACATGTTTGCTTTTATTTTTCCATAATTTGAAATTGACTTCTGAATTGAAGTTCCATGCAATCAAAGTAATTTCTGAAGTGCCTCTCAAATTCTCTTTGAGACTACTCATCCTCTAGAAAAGGTTAAAAACAAAAAAAAGAGAGCAAGTTGTTCTAGCAAAACAAAAGGCAAGATGTTTGATTACAGAATTGAAAATATAATTACAAAGGAAAGGTCAAATATGCAATTCCAGATTATATGTAATAAGTAGATCCATGCTTTAGATTACTTTAGGGGTTAACAGTATCTTTCTCCTTATTCCACGGCAGCATGCTCAGGCAAATCCCTGATCTTTCTTATCCTCTTCAAAATTGCTTGATATATGTAAAATTTAGACAAATGCAATTGTGTAGTCTTTCTTTAGGTGAAAATACTGTTTCCCTCAGTTGCATCTCCTGAGATTTATTCCTCTTGAAAGAAGTCAGAAGTATGCCACAAATGAGGCTGTAAGGATTATATCTTTGTTCGTTGGTATGCATTTTAGATGCCAATTAGAGTTTCCCTTCAATATATATATATATATGTATTTTGGGGATGTCTGAATATATTTCCATTGTATCCTGGTTAAAACACTCTTTCTACCTTTACTTTCTTGTCAGGCTGCATATTTCTTCAGGTACTTAATGGTTTATAAGATATTGATATTTTTTCTATGTATGATCTTGCCAAAGTCAACACCATTTAGAGCTTTACCGGAATAGCTGCTGCAACAGAAACATTGTAGGCTTTTGAGGTTTATTTCCTCTTGTGCTTTCTCTTCTCCCATTCCCCAACTTTCACCAGAGTTTGGTTCATGCTGTCACCTGTGCAAACTTTTTACTGTTGGTAAAATATTACCCAAACTTCTCTGAAGTGTTTGCAGGAGTGGTCAACAAAGAATGCCTTGCTGTTTTTTATGTGACAGAGGTAGCTTTTTGAATAAAGCCTGATCTTTTAATGAAAAAATATTTCATTACTGAAATTCCATTTCAATTCTGATGAAGCAGTGGAAATTTGTAAAGGAAAAAAATCAGTATTGACAAATTGTGTGCTAAACCAACAGTATTTTAAAAGGCAGTTTAAACTCTTAATCATTCCTGAGTCTTCATCCACTGTAATTTCTTTAACATGTTACTATTATTATTTATTATTCCTTTACTATGCTTTTTTTGCTGTTTGAAAAGATCTGCACATAGGGAAATCTAAATGCAGGTCAAATTTTTAAAGCTCATCACTGTTTTTCTATTATCGTGATTCTAGATTAAAAAGTGATTCTGGGGGGAAAAAGAATCCACTGGCACAGAAGTTTGTTAGCACACCCCTGATGTAGACAGAATTAATATGATAAAAAGCTTTGGGGTTTTTCTTATTTCTGAGTAATAATGATACAATTCTGACAAACAGGTTCAGGTGTTCTCTAGAGCTGTGTGTTAAAGCACAGGGGTAGCAGAGGGATTGTGTGGATGACAGTTACTGTGGCTTTAATTATACTCTTTGTATTAAACATGGACAATTAGTCTATGATTTATATGTAATTTTGAGCAGCTGGGACATGGAGAATTGATATTTAAAAAAATGAAAATATCTTTGATTTAGGTTTTTTTTGTTATGATTAGTAAGGAGGTACTGTGGTTAAATAAAAGGAAAACTTGTCATCAGTGATAGAAGTTGTGGATTATTTTTACTGTCTTAATGATTCCTTAAGAGTGATTCCTGATTTTTTTTTTTTCACCCACTGACTCAGTGATCTAATTCTACTTTTTGTACCCAGGAAAGTGCATTCTGTCATCATACATGATTTAAAGTACTTCTAGACTTTAATATATTGCCTTAAGTATGTAGCTTCATTTTGCCAGAAAGTAAAGATTGTGTAAGTTTTCTGGTCAGACATCACTTACACGTGACTTGTGTTGAGTGTTTGAGTGACGTGGGCATTCTGTATAAAGCAACATAAAACATCAGTCTCAGGTTTGAGGTTTTAGGAAAAAAAAAATTGACATAAAAGGTGTTCAGCATATTTAAAGTGGTTTTGCTTACCAGGATGCTTAAAACTGCCTTGTTAAATGCAGTAACTGACGCCAAACTTGGTACTTCTGGTCAGCAGTTTATTTAGGATTTTAGTACAGGTAGTTCTTGTACATGTACTTTAATAATGGCCTGTAAAAGTAAAAAACAATTTTATTGCCTTTTCTTATATACATAAAAAATCAGCTAGTTGAGAATGTCAGTTTATTTGGTCTAAGGAGGTGATTGTTCAAAGTGAGTGCTGATTTAGCACTTGGAAGTTCCTGTCATTCCAGAGGCTTAAATAATCCAAAGGTAAAACTCTTTTGGATTTTGAAAAATGTAGTCAGATGAAAAACCTTTTCAGAAAAGGTTAATGATGTTGTTATTAGTAATTATGAATTGTATGGCTAGTATATATCTAATACATAGTGTATATAATAATTATGATGATACAATTAACTATATATTAATGTATTATAATTGACATGCTATTAATACCCATATCATATTGTTGATAATTACTAATAACAAGAAAATTATTAAATGTGATAACATTTTAAGTCAGGTAAATGAGAGCATTCTACTTTTAAAGCATCAGGGTTTTTTTTATTCACCTTAAATTGAATTTTGTTTATGTTTCCTAAGTATTTTCATTATTTTTGAAGTGCTGTTAGTACAAACTTGAAATAACAAGAAATTCCACTTTGATTAGCTCTTGTCCTGAGTAGTCCCAGAGAATTAACCAATAATTATGTGATAAGCTTCTTTTTTTTTTTTTTTGGTAGTTGCTTTGTAGTGTTGCATTGAATCAATGTAGAAAGAACACACCTGACTTATCCACTGAAAACTGATTAAATTCCAGAGAAGTGAGACTCCCTTAAGATGGGAAAGAATTTGTATCCTGCAAAGGTGCATTTAATTCTCCACAACTGTTATGTTTTTGGGGAGGAAAAGCAAGTCAGAAATAAAGCCATAATTTTTCCAGCATTTGGGATGACTCAAAGGAAACATAGAATTGTTCTATTGTTTTCATTCTTTTTTTCTGTAAATGTTGACTCCTTGTAGGATGATTAAATAGTATTGGATAGCTAATCTTTGGTCTTTAATGTGTTCTTTAGATGATTGTGGCCTAATAGGATTGGACATACTTATCTTCCTGCATCATCTTATATTGATCGTTAATTAAATTGATTCCTTCAGTTCCTTCAGGAGGAAAATGAAATAATTTTCTTTCATTTTCAGAGAGCAAAGTTTAATTTCAATATTTGAATATATTTTTCTGCTGAAATGTTATCAGTCATAACTCTTCATTTCCTGTCTTCCAGTTGAAGCTTTATATCAAACCACTTACCCAGAGTATCTCCAGTACATTTACCTAGTGGCTCCAATATCTCTTATGATGCTAAACCCCTTGGGGTTTATCTTCTGTGAAATCCAGAAGTGGAGGAATAATCGCACTGTGTCACAGAGCAAAATCAAAATAGTGGGCCTGGCACTCCTTCGAGTTTTGCAGAACCCCATTGTATTCATGGTCTTCATAGGAATTGCCTCAAACTTTATTCTTGGCCAGAAAATTCCCGAATACCTTGAGAACTTCCTTGATGGACTGGGCAGTTCATTTTCTGGCTCTGCACTTTTTTACCTTGGACTGACTATGGTGGGACAAACAAAAAAACTGACAAAGGGTATGTTTGTTGCACTGATCCTTCTCATCACAGCTAAACTGTAAGTTCAATTCATGTGTTTTTATTATTTTGTTCTCTAGCTGTTTTAAGCTCTGAATACCCTGGTCAGATGGCTTTTCCCTCAAAAACATTATAATGATAATACATTTGACTTCCCATATTTTGAGTGAGTGCTTCTCAAACTCTGATAGGCAACAACTGTTAAATTTTAAAGGAAATTTAGTAGACAAACCTTTAGTCAGGCTCTGCAGGGAAAGAAATCAGGGGTGCTGAGCCTTCATGGACTACTCTCAGACCATCTGTCATTTGGGGAATTAGTAGCTTAAATTAAAATTTACTAAATAAATATTAGACAGTAGTGACTTTAAGTATAGTGGATTAGTATTTGTGTTCTATTTGACTTAAGCAATGCTTCTCTAAATTAGTTGTTTTTCCTTTATAAGTCTTTAAAACTGCTATATTGCAAGAGCTTAAAAATGGTCCCTTTATGCTCTAAAACTGCTTGACTTTTAAGCAGTTTTAAGCATGAATAAATGCTTAAAGACTTTTAAGCATGAATAAATGTCAAGTTCTATTTAGGATCTCTGTTATTATACTCCCTTAAATATATCTCAGGGAATATTTATTTATTATTTAATATTACATATTTTATTTCATACAGAACGACAATTAACATAATTGAATGTTTATTTGGTTTTTAAGCTTATATTGTAAAATTTGAAGGTGCATTTGAATATCAGTACCAGTAACCAGCAAAGTTAAATATCTAGTCTGTAAACCAGCTTAGTGACAAATTTGGTAATTAAAAAAAATAATGAAAAACATTGAGTTTTAATGTTACCACTTTGCTTTGCTGTAAGCCTGTGTAAGGCCTACATTGAGTCTGTGTAAGATCTGGGCTATTACTGAAGGTGAACAAAACTTTTGGCATGGGACATTTAAGCTTGAGCCCTTATTATATTTCAGACAGCTTGCAGAAAGTTGGACTGAATTTCAGAGCTGCTGACTGCTTATAGCTACTGTTACTGTAACAGTTGAAAAACGATAGGGTTTTTAATGTTTTGCCATTCTAAATTTGAAGTTTGGACCAAGAATGTGTCTGCACAATCAGGGAAACTGCTTCTATGCCCGACTTTGTTGTCATGTTGGTCCTTCTTTTTTTAATGTAATTTGTGACTTAAGAATTTTAAGCAGCTGCTAAATATTTTGATAACAGTCATTCAAAGTGATGTCAATAGTTTGTCTTTCATAAATAGTATTCAAATAAGCCTTAAATTTCCTTTCTGTTCATTTTTTGAGTAGATAACAGTCTATTGTTATTTCTTGAGTAGTATTTTTTCAATTACTTTTTCCCCTCTCTTTCAGGCTCATGATGCCATTTCTCTGCAGAGAGATGGTGGAGCTCTTGGACAAGAGTGAGAGTGTGGTCAATCACACCAGTTTATCAAACTATGCATTTCTTTATGGAGTTTTTCCAGCAGCACCTGGTGTCGCAATATTTGCAAGTCAATTTAATATGGAAGTAGGAATTGTATGTAGTTAAACTTTTCCAAATATGTCCTAACTTTGAGCTTAACTTTGTTGATGAAATTAATAAATAAGTAGGCTTGAAGAATTTGCTTTTCTGTAGTAAAGACATTTTAGAATTACTTGGATTCCCAGGATCTTTCCTGATGTCTTAAGTGTCTTGGTAGTAGATGTTTGTAAATAAGTCCTCATCCTATTTTGTGTTTGTGACTCTAGTTGAAAGAGCTAGGATAACTTTAGCTATAAGGAAGTTGTATCTTTGTTGATTTTTGGGTTTGTGTTTTTTACCTGTTAGAATTTTATGCCCTACAAACATAGGAAATCTCTTTAAACCCGAGTCTCTAGTTTGAGTAACAACTCACACTTCCATCATTATGCAAATTCTAAAAAGTAGAAAGACAATGACAAGCAAAACTAGAAATCACTTGTAAATAAATATGGTTTCTTCTCATGAATTGGTGCATATTAATATTTGCATAGCTACATGTTTTTTGGTTATTTATGGGGTGAATATTTGTATCCAAAAGCCAATTGTGGCAGTGTAAATTCACCCCTAGACTGTAGCCATTAGTATTTTGAAACTCATGAAAAAACTCTCTAGAAATCTGCAGTAGGAAACTTATTATTTCTGCTAATTCAGAAGCTTGTTAAAATTTTCAGTTTAGCTGTATGTATAAACTAGACACTTTCTGGCTCAAATTCAAATAATTTGATATAGAAACAACTCATTACTTGTTAAAGGTCTAGGTATGTTTAATTTAATTTTGCCAGTGGTTGAATTGCTGGAAGCACATTTAGCTTGAGATGTGATTACCTCCGTGCTTGTTTCTGTTTGACTCTTGCAGATCACCTCAGGCATGGTGATAAGCACGTTTGTGTCTGCCCCCATCATGTACGTTTCTGCATGGCTGCTGACCATCCCCTCCATGGACCCCAACCCCCTGGCAGCTGCACTGCAGAACGTCAGCTTTGACATCAGCATCGTCAGCCTCATCTCTCTGGTAGGTGCTGCTGAAAGGTGAGGCACAAAGCACTGCTGCTCAGGGCAGCCCAGTGCGTCAGCAGCAGCCGAGTCACTGCAAGAGCTGCATTTCCTCATCGTGTCCTGTTCCAGAAGGATGAGGAAGGAGTTAAAAATCTTGATTAAGCACTGAGTCTGCTGGAAAGCTGCGCTGGAGAGAAAGATGAGTGACTGAATTAGAGCATTTAGTGCCGAGCTCGAGAGGTTTTTTTTGTTAGGTTTGTTTTCTGTTTTAATAACGGTGTGAGGGAATTAAGTACTAGCTTACCCCACAGAGACTAGTTACCTCAAGCCTAGTGAGGTGCTTGGATATCACAATAATGAAGGCTGTGTACAAACTCCAGCTCCAGAAATGTCAGTGCATATTTATTTAATGAAGCCTCAATGAACATTAATGAAATAGTTTAACCTGAAAATTTTATGTTTATCAAATTCCTTTACTAGAAACTCTTTTCTTAAAAACTGCATTGATAATCCAGAAGTCCAACGTGAATTTTGTTTTGGTTTTATAGAAAGTACAGATACCATGATTATTTTATTTGCTTTTTTAAAATAAAAAACATCCATGTTGGAAGGAGTTGGAATTTTTTGAAGTTGTCTCACTGAAGTCCTCTTTTCTTGAAACTGTGCCTGGAGGAAAGCCAGAAATGAATGCTACTTCTTGCTGTCAGATCATTTTGAGAGACTCAGGGGAGCTGGATGTTGTTTTAAATCCTAAATTGCCAGGCTACTCTGTGATCATTTGTGTCCTGAGGAAGAAAGAGGCTTCTGCATGCTCCAGGCAAGTTCTTGGTCTTTCCTGGAAATACTTGACCATCATGAGAACACAAAGATGCATTGCTTTTCCTGACTACAGCTGCTGAGGCAAAGGGGCTGGCAGCATAGTGTAGCAGTAGGGAGCTGCCTACAGCAGTCATTTGCTAAGATCTGTTGTATATTTAATTTCACCATCACTGCCAGAATACTTATCTTGGTCTTTTGGGTTTTGTTTTATTCTTAAATGAATTTTTCTTCATCTATGTTACAGACTTGGTCTCTTACTGTTGTTCTTCTGAGTAAGAAATACAAACAGCTTCCTCATATGATTACAACAAATCTACTTGTTGCTCAGGTCAGTAGTAAGGAGAATGCTATTGAGTGAATTTTAGGGTTTACCTATTTTTTAACTTTTTTGAAGTTTGGTTTCTAGAGTGAGATCTTTATAACCAGGTGCGGAGGGCAGGTGAATCTAACATGTGACTTGTCTAAACAATTTCTGTGCCTTGAAATACACCCTTGAAGAAAATGGTAGTTAATGTGAGCATTGTGATTCCTAAACAGAACTGTAAACAATCAGAATGGAGAGTGGTTTTTGAAATGTTTTCTTAGCTGTTGCCCAGTACTGCTGAGTGCTCTTCTGTTTCAGTTTATACCCATCTGAAGCTGGCAGTATCAGGAGCAGCATCCTGTATTTGACTCTATAGTGGCTCAATTCAAGAAGCGAAATAGAAAAATAATCCCTGTTCTGGTTTATGCCCCTGAAGCTCTTGCTGAGGGATCAGCAGGTGCAAGAATGTGCAATGGTGTGTGGGAATGCATGGCTGGAAGGCCAAAGCCAAGTGGCTTTGGATTAATTTTAATTGTTTTTTAATCTGAGAGAGAACTGCAGAGTACACGCTCCTTATTCCACTGAAGTCAGCTGCACAACTGGAACAGCTTGTGCTTGTAATGCATCAGTGTGGTAGTGCTTTCTGACGGGTTCCATAGTTTTTTTAAAAATATCTCTCTATATATAGTAAACTCTCTGAGCTCTGATCATGGAGTCACATTTGAGAAATGTCATGTATGAGAACTGCAGGTGCTTCTATTCTGTAACAACAAAGCTAGCTTTCATCTTCAAAAAAATTTGAATGATTGTGTTACTGTTTCCATAATACTTCAGCCTGTCTTTTCTGATTCCTTCAGTGCTAAAATTATCATATATGCAATATCACTGGGTGATAACTGGTGTAGTTCTTGGCTGAACAAATACCTGTTGACCACAGTTTCATGTGCAAATCATTCAGGTAAATGGTTTGTACTTGCCGAAAACATCACCATTTACTTACTCTAAGTATATATAGTTTATACTTATATATAGTTTATACTTATATACTCTAAGTATATATAAAGTTTGGGGGGATTGCCTGATTTGCCTTACTCCTATATACTTGCTGTCAAAGAACCCCTCCTAAAATAAGGTACCATAGTCAAGTGACACAGCTGTAATACTGAATTTACTGTGGCAGTGCTTTACTGCTATATGAAGTATCCAGTTCATAAAATCGCCCTCCTGTGCATCTGGGGGTGGAGTTTTAAAGCTTACTGCAGGGTATACAGCACTGTGTTCAGTTTTTCTTGTCATTCTATTTTCCCAGTTTAAATGATGGTCTCTTGCTTTTCAGTTTATTGCTTGCATTGGAATGGTGGCATGGAATTTCACTGTTAAAGAGAAAGACATCACCATACAGATCCTTGTATTTATATTCCTCTACAGCTCACTTTATAGCACCTACCTATGGACAGGTATGATTTTTCTAGGCAGAACCCAGGTGCTGATAAAAGATCAATGTACTGAAGTAATGTTATTGTATTCTTTGGAGTACTTGTTCTTTTCACTTGTTTGTAGTTCTGCAAATGGGGAGACCTGTAAGTTGTGCCAAGCTGCAGTGCTGACAGCTCAGGGTTTAGTGTTAGGCACTCTTGCTGCTGTTGGAAGCTTTTACCTAGGGCAGGTGTGGTTTGCCTTTGCTGCCTACAGCAGCATGGCTGGTGTGTGGCAAGAGACAAGAACCTGCTCTCAGGGCAGAAACAACTACAATAGAGGGAATGTGTGGGTTGCCCATCAGCTAGTCAAATTCTTTATGGTGATTGTTAATTAATGCAGAGTTTGAGATTTTAATTATTCAGGATTAAGTAGATTTGAAAATTTGGTGCATGGAAAATTAGAAAATACAGAATGAAGGGAAATTCTCAAGTAGCTTTAACACCTCTTTCCCCTGGAAATTGTAATTTCTAAAATCAATATCTATGCTTAAGATTAATGCAGGAATTGAAATAGAAATAATTGAAGGACACATCAAGAAGCTTGAAGAACTTTATATATGATTAAAAATAGAGAGACTTTGGATATTCAAGATACTTTTGTCCAGAACCTATGGGTTTAATTCCCGGGGTATTTTTCTGGAGTGAGCTGTATTTGTTTAGCTGAGGTATGCAGCTCATGATTGGTATGGCCTTAATACCAGCTCTCCTTCAGCATGAGAGTGTTGCTGAGCTGCTGAGGTGTGAGTAGGATAGGCAGTTCCAGAAGATACTACCATAAAGAGTGATATACATAAAAATATGCAAAACTTTTTTGTTAAATTTATCATCAACTTTGCAAAGGACTAGTCAGTTTTTAAAGAAATGTTATAACTGAATACAACACTATTTGTTGGTTACTAAAGAATGTTGGGATAGAAGACTTCTA
This sequence comes from Petroica traversi, assembly GCA_025920805.1. Classification (NCBI taxonomy): domain Eukaryota; kingdom Metazoa; phylum Chordata; class Aves; order Passeriformes; family Petroicidae; genus Petroica; species Petroica traversi. The sequence continues at coordinate 589,983 of JAHLSL010013211.1, forward strand.
TTAATAGCTGAAGAAATGAGTTACTTGTATCATAAATGTTCTTATGACATCTTTCTTACTCTTGTGAACCTTTCTTAGCATTAGAAATGAATATTTAATATAAAATGTCCTGGACTTTTTTCAGTGCTTCACTATTAACTTGATTTTTTAGGCAATGTGTGTTTCTAACTTGCTGTCTCGGAATATAACCAGACAAACTATTTTGGACTATTTAAAGCCCTGAGAATAATATCTTAAACTATTTAGCAGGACACATCAAAGAGTTTCTAGGCTTGTACTTACCAGCTCCCCTTTTATTAATAAACAAAGCATTTCTTTTGGTTTTGTTTGTTTTTTTAGGTTTTCTATCTTTCTCTTTGTTTCTGTTGAAAAAGAGAGAAACAATAAAGATTCCCATTGGGTTTATCATCATAGCTGGATGGGGGTAAGTTAACTCAAATGCTTCCCTGCTGAATTAGTGGGAGCATGCTAAATATGTTACATACTTCCTATTTTATTATTTCAGAGTCCCAACAGTTCTGGTAGGAATCTTACTGATTGTTGGTGAACGTAACAGCACTAGTATTGACTCTGCCTTTTTCTATGGAAAACATCAGGTATGAACATGTTCTGTCCTTATCCCTTCAGGCTTCTGCCATGCTTCTTGTGCAAGTAGCTTTCAGTCAGAGTGCAGGCTACTATAATGAAAATATCATTGCAGAATGGTTATAGATTGATACAAAAATGTAGTTCTGTAATGAACCACTAGGAACACTTGTTTGGAGAAGGAGCTTCATGTTTAGGCAGCTATGACTAAGAAAAAGAGGGAGTAGGCTTCTCAAAGAAAAAGCTTAGGAGTGCTAATGAATTGCAGAGCCCTTTTCCTGGTGACTAATTTGTGTTCTGGCATGATTGCTATCTAAAGTTGTTATTATCCAATACCTAATTAATGGCTTTTGGTCTGTAATAGATAGGACATACATCACCTGTGTAGCAGTAACTGCTTGCACTATGGCAGGCTTCTCTGATCAATCATAGATTGAAAGACCCTGAACTACTGTTTTTACCAGTAAATAGTTAATCTTACCAGAGGATATAAAGAGTACTAGCACTGGTCATGTCATGTTTTCTCTTTCTTGTGGCTAGAGAGCTGCTCAGGATTGTTCATGTGGCACTTTCACAATTAGTAAATAGCCTCGAATGGATTCCGGGTATCAGTGGCAGATGATTAGAAGGAAAGGCTAATTAATAGGGTGTTCCCCATTGGCTGAAGCATGTAAATTAGAGCACATCCTTCTTTGGAATTAAAAGGTACCTGAGCAGAACTTAAGCCAGAACACTGGTGATCCTGGGAGGAAGGGGGTGAGAATGAGGGAATGCTTTTGGATTGCATGGGAAACAGGGGTCCACACTTGAACAAAAAAAGCTGAGTTACTCAGGTGAGGAAAATTAGTCTCTTTCAGTCCCATGAGGTTCAAGACCAGTAAATACAGAAAACATCATCTTGTTCAGATGCATTTGTAAGTATATTTAGAAAAGTACAGAGGTTAGAAAGACAAACACATGCAACTATTTTTCTGTATTTAAGTGCATTTTCTTTGCTTTCTTAACAGATAATTACCACAGCAGTGATACTGTTCCTCAGTATATTGATGGCAGGTATCTCACTGATGTGCATGAACAGAAGCAGGCAAGGGTCAAGCTATGGGGTGTTGAACCCATACTCACCACGTAGCTCAGTGGAAGAGGTTGAAGTGGAAGGGAGTGAGCAGAATCATATTTCAGCCACTGTGACTCAGTCTTCTTCAGAATCTTCTGCACAATCTTCTCCAGAAACTTCTGTACAGTCTTCTCCAGGATCTTCTGCACAGACATCTGCAGAAAAAGGTAGTCAAAGTAGATTTGTATAAAGAATAAGTGGCTTAGGGTGCTATAAACTAATATTCCAAATGTAATTCTGACCTGGGAAGGACAGTTTACAGCTTCAGGTGTTAGACTGGGACAGAAGAAAACCTAGATGTAACTGCCCAAGTATTTAGGTTTGTGTTTCTAAGAAAATTTGATTGTTACCATCGTAAGAGTTGTGTAAGTGGACAAGAAGAAAAGCCTGTGGATGATTTTTATGTAAGCAGTGGTACCTTTATAGGGATGTGATAAATGCAGCCCACTAGGCATCTTAGATTGCTTACCCACTAAACTGTCTCTCTGAGAATGAATTAAATACCAACAGAAACACTCAGTGTGTTTCTAATCCTTCTTTTTTGTAGTCCTTTTTGATCACTTCTCCTTTTTTTTGCCTATAACTATAAGTACTTCTGTTGTTTCCATGGTGGTAGTGTTACATTAAACACTTCTATATGTTAGTATTGTGATCCATTTACCCTCTCAACAAATTGGAAAAATTGAGTCTCTCTTCTCTTTTTGGGTTATTTTTGAGCATAACAGTTAAAGCTACATAGAATGTATTGCTATGCTTGGAAAATAAATTATGGTAGTGAAGGAAGCTAACTGTGCTGTTACTGTATATACTTAATAGGTTGCTGTTCTTGTCAAACAACAAATGGTGAATTATCCTGTGCTAAAGACAGCAAAGAAGTGTCAAATGCTGTTGAAAGCAAAGTTCCTCCAATTGAGACAGGTAAAGAAGTAGTATCTCCTTGTTTTAATACTACAACTCTTCCCCTTTCCCCATCCGTGTGTTGTTCTCACAAAGAAACTGTTGGAGTTTGGAGAGTTCTCTCCACTCTACCTGGATAACTGACATTTTGTATTAAATTCAGCTATTAGGCAATATTGTGGGTGTTTGTTTTCTTCTGCTGATCATTGATTGTAGTTTGTCAGTGCTCAAGATGGGCAGTCATTTTGGATGTTACTTCTAAACCACAAACCAATTTTGACATGTTCTGAGCATTCAGACTTTACCTCTCATTGTTGTCTGGTTTGGATGCTAGGAAGTTGAATGTATAACCCTACTTTGCATCAAGCTTTTAACATAAACTATTTTTTTACATTCCTCTATTCACATCTTACATCTTTTTAAAAAGCCTTTGTTGTAATCAGGCACAGGTTTTGAACACTAAATGAGATCTAGAGGAGCAAGTGCTTACTGAAAAGTAGATTAAATGTCCATGCTGCTGTGTACTATTTATGTCTAGAGAAGAGAGATGGAGAAAATCAAGTAAGAGGGCCTTAGGAGTCACTAAAAGAGAAAAAAATGGATTGAACTGACTTTCAGCACCTGTTGGAAAACTGGCTGCCCAGTGCACTCTCACTGTACAGCACTGTCAGTAATCAAAGCTAGCTGCCAGTACAGCCGTGCTCTTTTTCCTATTTTTTACTTGTTTTCATGCATTCTTCACAAGAAGTTCATATCTTTAAGCTCTGTTTGCATGCAACATAGTTTTCAATAAATTAAGTATTTCACACTGAAGCACACTTCTGTTATGTCTCCTCTCACAAAATGCTCCCTTTCTGTCTATTGCCAACTATTTTATCTATTAAGTAATTCAGACAAGCACCATAAGAATTTCTTTAAGAATAGAGGAAGGCCAGTTTAATTTCCTTATCCTAAAAGATAAGGTAGAAAATACCTCATGGTTGAGTGGAAATTATTTCGACCTCCTGAGTGAACACTTCAAAACTTTAAATCAATCAGTAAAAGCAAACTGTAATGCATACACTTGTGTAACTTTGGCTGCAGTAATTACTAATTCTTTTACTATCTTGCTGAACTGCTTTGAGTTACCTGGTGCAAATTCTTAGGTCTGGCCTTGCCAGGAAGTTTTTCACTGCCATCTAGAGGAAGATACTCAGAATTTTTTAGAACTCTGTATCTGGAAGGCAGGCTTCCATTCTCTTTGTGTTTGGTTCTTTTTGCTGATAGTAATATGATGGTGTTCTGATATACTGTATTAAAAATACAGTCACAGACCTGTGTGATATGTAGCTCAACAGCACTGAGATGCAGAGTAAAAACATTAGAGCTGAAAGTACATTTGATTTTTTTCAGGAATGAATTTAAATTTTAAAAACTGTTCAGAGAAATAATTTTTCATTATTTCTAGTGGTGTTTTCTCTGTTTACCACACATTCAGTTTGAATTGAGTATTTGAAAAAAATTCCGTTGCAAAAACATTTTTTGATTTAGGAGCACATGTAAACCGTTTCATTTGAGAGTAGATGTCTGAACAGGTTATTGTCAAAGCCAATATTAAATATTGTGTATGTCACTTCCACAGAGATATTTATAAGGTAATTTGACTCAGCAAGTTACATTAGTGAGTTTGTTCATGGAGTTCTCAAGATAATGAAAAATTTCTGCTTTGTTTTTCAGTGGATCAGTGTGTGAGTCACTGCAGTGCTCAAACGTGTGTGTTGGCTCAGGAAGAACAGCTTCTACAGACTGGAGACAAGCAGCTGGCCAGACATGTGCTGCTGTGCTTACTTCTTATTGTTGGCCTATTTGCTGTAAATATATTTTTTCCCATGTTAACTCATTGAGGCAGAATGATTTTTAGGAAAGCTCTGTAGACAATCCAGAAAAATCTTCCAGTTGCTCAAGCAACAATTCATTAAATAAAATAGAAGCTATATTTTGGTTCCTTACTGGAAGAGGGATGTCATAAAATTAATTTTTCTTTGCTGCATCATAAATTAAATGCAAGTTAAGATTCATGATAGTGAGCAAGACACCGGAGAGCCCAAAAGGGAAAGAAAAGTGAAGTTTTATCATTATATCATTCGTCTTCCCAGTTTTCTCAAGAGCTGGTCTTTTTCTCTAGACAATTATCAATTAAAGGTATAAACTGAATTCTGCTTTTGAAGGAGACTGGGAAAATCATTCCATCTGATCAGGCTTACTTGGAACTTGAATTTTTCTGAGGTGTTAAAAATAATGTAACATTATTTTAAATGGGAAAATGTAATTTTTTTGGTTTTAGTGGCGTTTGGAGCAACATAACTAAGTTAGTGTTGCCACTCATCATGACTGACTCCAAGGTGTGTTGGTGGTTGCACACTCCTGTGTGCAAGTGTGAAATATCAAAATATATAATTTTAATTTTTAATTGTGATAAAGGTCAGAAACTGCTCTCTCTGAATGTAATGCTCAAAGTTGAGTTTCTTGTGGATGTTAGTTGGGGGGAAGCATTTTTGTTTGAAATGGAAAATACTGTGGCACAAATATATAATACTGCATAGCAGGACAGTGCAGTGCAACAGCGTGGGTTAGTAACTACTACTGTTGCTTTTCAAGTCCTGTTAAATTATTAAATGTTTCCTTCTCAAATTTCCTGAATGAAATTTTCCAAGCCAGTGTATTTTTTACATCTTTTATATTTAAGGGATTCCCCAACTGTTAACCTATATTTTACTGTACCTGAATGGTTACATAGATACTATGAAATAAGATCAGTTACTTTAAAGAATTAGCCCTTACACCCAAATGGGTTAAAGTTGGAGGTTCCTCCTTGTGTCAGGCATCTCAAATAGCTGAAGTGGTATGTGCTTCAGCTTAACATAATCCTAACTCTGCAAGAAATATGTAGAAAGCACTGGTCTCAGCTAAGCAGCCTAAAGATAAACACTGCAAATCTGTCTGGGCTAATATTGTCTGTGTTATGTTGAAAACCTAAGTATGCTTAAGGCAAGTTCCTTACATAAACATGTAAAGAGGCAGGACTTCTTACACTGTTATGTTTTGTATTATTATATTTAAAACAACCAAGCTTCCCCCCCTCACCAAGCTATTAAACCTAACTGAGATGATGTTATAAAGTGTTTATTCCCTCTTGTGGGAGACCATGAAAACTGTGCAAAAAATATTAGCTTGAGAAGAGAAGAAAGCTTTTGATTTTTAACAATCAGGTTACGTTTGTGGGTTATTTTTCTATTTTCTTTACAGAATCTCTCCAGTTGTTTGTGGTGGCTCTTCAACCAAGAGCCTGGAAGGCTCTATGTGGAACTGCAGTTCTTCTGTGCTGTGTTTAATTTTGGTCAGGTACTTACCAGTGTTTGTTCTGAAAATTACTTTGTCGATGGGTGTTGCAGCATTTAATGCACATCTTCTATGAACACATTCAAAGGTGCAAATGACAACTGAATGCCAAATGCTCATGGAAACTGAGAAGGAATTTAGCCTTGTTTGTATCAAAGCTTCACTGGTGGAGTTACAGCAGTTGCAAGACAGCTCCATGGGTGCTTTCTCTGTAGGGTTTAAATTACTGTCTCTGGTTTCAGCACCATAGCGAGGAGCTGGAGATGGATGCTGGTTCTGGCTGCATGTGGCCTATTTCAGTGCACCTGACACATGGCAGCTTTGTTAGCCATGGAGGGGGAAGCCAGGCAGTGTTAATTCACACTAGAGCAACATTTTACAGATCCATGGCACAAGGGCCTACAAGAGGCACTGCATTATCAAGTAATGATAGTTCTATATAAAAGCTGCACAGAAAAATGAATTAAGTAGAGAGCGTTCTAGCACTCAAAATACAGTAAATTTCTTTCCTTGGCATTAACAAAGATAGACTTAATAGCTGGCTATATAAGGTTGCCAGTTTCCTGAAGTGTCAAGTGGCTTAGCACAGCATTGATTTTACTCAACTGTTTCTTGAAGGCTTTATATGATGGACTGTCAGGTACTGATACGTCTTTTTAACTTCCAAATGAAAAATCAAAGCAGAAACAAAATGCATTTGAATTATGTTTAAGAGAAGAGGGGTACTTTCCATGTATTCATGAAATGTATTTGGCACTGAATTTTTCTCTTCTATAGAAACCAAAATTTTTGCTTAATGTTGCTCTTTCTATATTTTTTTTCCTCCAGGGCTTCATTTGCTTCGGTATTTTTGGCTTAGATAAGCATTTAATCATTCTGCCATTCAAGCGAAGGTAAACAGAATCTTTACACTTACACCTATAAACTTAATTATTACTGATAATAATTTTTGAAGGGAGTTGATCTTTTCAGTGCTATAGCATTCAATTTCTTATTTAGTTAGTCTTCCAAATTTCTTTTCTTCCACTTGTAGAGAGGTAATTGTAGTTCACTGTGTGTGAGATTTTTCTGCTGTCCTAATGACACTTTCAAAGACCTAAGTCCTGCAGGCTCCCTAGAGGTGAAATGATGGATCTTCAGAAATAATTTCAGCTCATAAACTAAAACTTAGATATGGATGCTGAACCAGAATGTATCGTTACTGTTTTAAAGCCCTGTGTTCATAAGCCCATGTGAGTACTATGTGGAATTACTCAGCACTTCCACAGGGGAGGAGGGAATTGTACAAAGCTGCCTTTACCTTGGAGCTACCTGGCCACTGTGTGAATCCAGCAGCTAGAGCTGGCTCCCAGCTGCTCTCTGACTTTCCTTCTGCCCAAGCCTAGAATAACACCTGTGTTCAAAAACCATACAAATATATTAGGAAGATTATATGTAAAGTATTGGGCACAAAAAGAGGTTCTGATAAGCTTCCTGGTAGGTCCATTCTAATATTTGCAGTTTCCAAAAAATGCCCCTGCTTGATTTGCTGTCTTGAATTTTTCTCTTTTTTTTTTTTCCTAGACTTGAGTTTTTCTGGGGTGGAAGAGAAGCAGCAGGGCATACAGATGCCTCTGTACCTGAGGAAATCAGGATGACCTGCCAACAGTTTGTTCGTTATCACAGAGATCACTGTGTCAAAAGTATTGTCAGAGGCAGAAGGTAAGGTTCTTCCCTGCACATATAACCTGCTACAAAGCACATAGCTCACATTTTGAAAAATAATGAAATGCAGTTAATTTTATGGGTGATTGCTGTTGTGGCATATTTATTCAAACCTTAAGGATTAAAAATTTAACTGTAACAGAGAAATGTTTCCAACTTCACACTGAAATGCAAGTTATATTATCCCACATGGGTTTTAAATAAATTATTAAAAGTTTGATGTCATTAAGGGATTCCCCCAGGTTTTGCATTTAACTGAAGTTCAGAGGATAAAATCTTTGTAAAAAAATGTATACAATAATGCCTATAGTAATGCTTTGAGTCTGTTTTGTTTTTAGAGTAGGATGCTATCCCTATTTGTAACTATGTGTTTACTAACATGTGGCTTTTAGAGGAAGCAAAACTGTTGCAACTGCTTTTAGTGTGTACTCAGAGGCCACTCTGTGAGATTATAGTGGGTTTGGGCCTTCAACAGCTTCTGAGTTTATATAATTTCTTTTGCTCATAACTCTAATGAGGCCTAAACTTCAATTTATGAGATCAGTAAAGATTTCAGAGGCAAATTATGATACCTAAATCAAGGATTATGCCTTCAGATATGTGTAGGTGGATGAGAAGAGAAATGAGGACAGAAGCAGCAGGAACAAGAAAAAGATTCTGCCTTTATTTAAATATATGAAATGGAGACATGAAGAATTGTTCTAACAAGACACTTTGACTATTCTTGTCATGTAAGCTTTTAAACAGGACTAGCTTTGCAGAGTGGGGTGGTCTTTTAATGGTCAAGTAGTCCAAGACCATATTGCAAAACTGTTCTAGACAGCATCATGATTTTGTTCAGTCTCCTCAGAAGTCAGTAATGTTCCATAAGAAAAATGTATCAGAAAATGTCTGTTGTGAAATAGAACAGGTTCTACAGCTGTTTTTCCTGTGCCTCTGCTGCTGTTGTGGTTTCTTGGGCTTTGGGCTGTTCATTTAGTTGGGTTTTGTGGGTTTTATTAATCATATATCCACCTGAGAATATATGAAATTATGACATTTGTTGCTTTATTGTTGCAATGTTACATTTGTGCAGAACTTGGTACATGTCTTATTTCGCCTTGTGAATTAAAACAATGCATTTACCTTCTCATTTTAAATATTCATCTAACTTAATCCTATCATTTTTAATTTAAATGTGCTGTAACTGAGACGTTGTAACCATGAATTTTTATTTCTTTTCATTTTTACGTCTGCTAATAGATGTTAACACTTGCTCTGTGTTACTGCTGCTTTTAACTTTAAAAAAAATAGGGAAAAAATTTTACTTACGCTGTCTTTTAGCTCTTAATCACCTTTAGAAACGCTGTACTTGGGTTCCACAGAGTAGATTTTAGATAACCAGAAACATTCATTGCAGCAGGTAAATTTTTGCACGGTGTGTCTACTGAAACTAGGTAGATGATAGAATCATTGCTTCATAAATACATTTAAAAAAAGTCTTGGTACTGACTGTGTGGTAAATATTTAACAGGATATGCAAGTTATAAATGGGCTTTATTTACAATATGTGTAAGCAGTTAGTGTCTGTTTAAAAGTGTTCAGAAATTATAAAAATAATTAAAATTCAAATGAAATTCCTGTTGCTGAGGACAGGTTGCTCTCAGGTCAGATGTTTTCTTGCAGAAAAAAGGGTCATGGTAAGAAGTGCATAGGCAGGAAGTATCCAAGAAATAGAATTACACTGTGGAAGTTTTAGGAAAAATACTACTGATGTCCACTGAATTTTATTTGCACAAGCCTAAAGGAACTTTGTATGTCCATATTGCTTCTCACTGAAATGTCTGTAGGAAAAGGTAGTGAACATTGGCATGTCCCTAATATACAAAACTTGCAAATTCTCTTCTAACATGCTCTTAACTATCACGATGTCTTTCCTTGTTTCCTGCTGTTTTTCCTTGCCTTTCCCCATCGTGCAGTGGTGATACCAGATTTACAGAACATGTGGGTGAATCATTCCTTTGACATACAGGTGTGGTGCAAAGATCTCCACGGGCATCTTCTTTGGCTGTGACCTGGTGAACTGGCTGATGCAAGTTGGCCTTGCCTCTGACCGTGGGGAAGCTGTGGTGTATGGGGACAGGCTGCTGAAAGGAGGGGTCATCCAGCACATCACCAATGAGTTTGAATTTCGGGATGAGTACTTGTATTACCGCTTCATTCCCAAGAAATCGGTCGCCGTCGAGAGCCACTGACCTGAGCGTGCAGGCAAAGGACAGGCAGTGAGTGTCACCACCTCCTCTGCCTTCACTACTGAAATTGGAAGTGTTTCTTTCACAGAAAACTCTGTGATTCTCCCTTGTAAAATGAAGAGTTGTGGTTTTACTCGTGTGTACTCTGAAGAAGATGGTGGCAAGTTGTATTTAGTCAGCATTCCAACCAGAATGCAACTGAACAAAACCAGATGCTCTGGATCTAGAGCATTTTCTTCCATTTGAGCAAAACAAATAGTAAAATTATATGTGTCACTGTTGTATTTTAGAGGCATTATAACTGCAGCTTTAATGACTGATGCCACCATGAGGAAAAAAAGCCCCATGAAAGGTGTTTTTAATGTTGCTGGATCTTCTCCATATTTTAGTGTGATGAAGTATTGATGCCTGTTTACAGTCAGGCTTCCCCCAGCTTCACAGAAGTAGGATTTCTTCTATCATACCTCAGTTTTTACTACTCCGCTCTTGTCTAACCCCAGGAATTTTTTTAGCTGCTTACACCTCAGATTGGGTGGGTTTTTTCTCTCCCTTAAAGATAAAATACTCTGCTTAAAAAGATAGAATTCTTGTGACAGTGTTTCCAGTATCAGGGGATTAAAGCTGAGCAAGTGGAATAAGTAATGGTTTTGTACAAAGCTACCAACTCTTAAATCCATACAAATATCCAGCACTCTCCCAAAATAGGAAATTATATCATGGAATAAGCAATGTGTTCTGAAATTTTGCCTTATGGTGATAGTAACAGCTTTGTCAAGAGCAGATTTTTACATTCTGGAATTAGCCTTTACAGTTTAATTCAGAAGTGCCAGCCTTGAGTAAAGGTTTTGTGGAAGCCTTGGATATATTTGCAAGTCAAGACAAATAATAAAACTTTTCATATTAAATTAATGACTTTAAAATCTATTATATAAAGAATCCTAAATGAACATCCAGGTTAGGGTTTAGAGTAACTAAAGATCCTGTATTTTAGCTGGTTGCCTAACACAGGTTTCTAATAAACCTCAGGTATCATCCTGCTAGTTACTTTAGTGTCATTCAGATTCCTGTGCACTGAAGGCAGAATCTGAGGACCTGTGTGTGTTCTGCAATATTTTGGAAAGGTTAAAGATGAAGTATTGTAGCTGATAGCCATTATACTGCCCTTTTAAAACTGCAAGAACAGCATTTATATGTCTATATAAAAATTTTATGTAGTGAGGGAAAGGAGTCCAGGTATTAAAAATTATTTGCTCAAGCATACGAATAACTCTCCTCATCCTTTTAAAAAAGGTCTTTCCCTTCTTTTTGCCCTTTTTTATTTAGTGCACACATTTTTATTACAGCTACTTTTGTGTCAACTTTATTAAGAATTAAAAGTGATTTTAGCAGCATAAGCCACTATTCAACAAGCAGTTGTTTTATGGTTGCTATAATTCCCTGCAAGACTTAGACTGAAAAAATAACTCCTTTTACTGTCAGTCTGATTGCAGTGTGCATGGAAATGTAACATCCTGCTGCTTATGTATGCCATACAACCTGGTATATTTTAATGTTTTCCATCAGCAAAATAAGTGATGTTTGTATCAGGCTGTGACCACAAAGGAAACATTAGCTTGTTTCCATTATGAATGTTGAAGAAGCTGCATCAAATATTTTGGAATAATTAGATACATGTTACTCAAGAGCAGAAACTGCAAGTATGTCTGGCTTCTAAATACTGCAACTTGTCAATAAATCTGTTACTTGATTTCAGAGTTCTGAGCTGTGATGTGGTGTGTGAGAGGGTTATGTGTGCATGTCAAGGTTTATGAAAAATGTATTTTTCTGAGAGATTCGTTAGCATGGCTCTTGGGTTTCAGTCCTGATATTTCTTATATTTACCCTTGATCCCTTATAAGTAGGCAGAGCACTTGTTAATGGGTGTCCACCCAAAAACATCCATACTAGAAGCATTTCACATTATCAAATACAACTATTTTTTTTTTTTAATTCTTCAACCATTAAAGGATTTGATCTTAGGGAAGTTTTACAGTTCTATTTGTAGTCATTGTTCTTGCACTCTTGTGTTTCTCATTTTCATCATAAAAGTCCTGCTTCTATTTTTGTAATGGCTCGGCTTTCCCCTAGATTTGAACACAACATATCTGTTTTAAGTAAGAAATTACTCAAAACTTCTGCTTAGAAAATGCTGTTACAAATCTAATACAGAGAACACCTTTAATAATCAACCAATACCAAATTCTCTTGGATTTACTGTGACAACATTGTGATTGCTGATATAATACCCATTAGTCTGGTGAGTCTGATAGTTAATAAATAGACTGAAGAAGCTAGGAACGAAATACAGGATATAATATTTTGTTTCTAAATCTCTGGGTCCTTCTGGAAGCCAATAATAGACTTTTAGAAAGTTAAGTAACCCTTTTATCTGGTAAATATTTGCTTCCACCAAGGAGCACTGGCAAGTTTTGAATAGTTGACAAGCTGATGTTCTGTCAATAGCTGATATCCTGTTGTGTGGATTTCTGGTAGTCAGAAATAGCTTTGCTTTAAAGAAGTGGTCAGTGGATTAGTTTGGGATAAATGTCTTAACTTGGAAGCTAAGTTCCACAAAAACATCTATTGAACAAGTCTATAGGAATGTCTGGTGAAAAATTGGATCCTTTTTCTAGGACTGATCTCAAAAGAATTGTCATAATGAACAGGGATGGATGTAACACTTCATTTTCTAATAAGAAATTTATAGTACTTTCTAAAATTTCAATAATAATCCTTCATAATACTCTAGAACTTTTAAAGTCATCTGTAAGATGCATTTCTAGGGGAAAACCCATGTGAAGATTGCCCTCTAGGGGACATTCTGATTTTTAATTTTTTTTTAATATAAGGTTGTGGGAGGGAGGATTATTTATTTCTCCTGATCCCATCTTTATTTTCTGTCTTTACATTGCATGTCTTCTAGGAAGATGAAATCCCAAGGAAAAAGGTACTGAAATATCCTGTACTCTGTTGAGCATCACTTGAACTGTCTCCACACATTACACTGTCGTTATTTTGTATCCTGTAGACCAGTAAATGTTAAATGCCACCCCACGGTTAAATGGCCAAGAAGTTCACAACTTCTGCTTCAACACTTCACAACATCACTGCTCCAACTTCACTCTTGTTCTTCCTGTATAGCTTCAAGCTTTGCACTGTAGCATAAAATTGCCTAAAAACTTGACTTGCTAAGCTGCCTGAAAAATTGATTCATACCTTGGTTTCCAGCAGTTTCACCTGGCATTTACTGATGCTTTGAAACTGTGAAAGAGTCAGTGTAGAACAGCTCATGATCAAAAATAGGAGAAGATATGTAATTGTTACATATGAACATCCATAAGGAAAACAGATAAATACAGCAAGTTTTATTAAATCTATCTTCCAGTTAACAAACTGGACTGTTGAACTTCTGTATTGAACCATTGTGCTGTTGAAGTTCTAAGAAATTTTGTTGTCAATAGAGGCACAAAATGTTCAGTCAATTCAAACATATTTTGCCTTGCCTCCCACGCAGTCTTGCTTGCTGCTGCCACTGGTGCACATGAGGTCACTAAAACTAGAAAGGTCACGAGCCTTTCCTAACTCAGTAGTTTCTTGCTGTGGATCTGAACACAGCATCCCAAATTGATTTCTGCTTTTGTTGTAGGATCAGAAAGGATAAATTCTGCCAAGCTCTTAATTTTCATATTAATTCTGCAAACTTCATTGATTATTTATTCTTGATGTTTAACTTTTCTTACCAGTGAGGTATTGAACAGTTTAAAGAATGAGAAAACTGCTTGTGTAAAATCTTCAAAGAATGCTCTTTCTGTGGTTTGCTGTCTGTGGGGTGGCAGTGTCATGTCCCACATTGCTGCTGCAGCTCTAGTGCACCATTTCTTGTTTTCTTCTGAAGGTTTGCAGAAGTGCTGCATTTTGAGTGGGTTTTTTTGTTTGTTTTTCCTTACAGTAACGCTTGTTATCCTGACTTATTGATCATGTGGTAAAATCAGAATCTTCTTTGTTGTTTGCTTAGTTTGTCCCTTGCCACAGATAATAAAAGTGGTTCATATATTGATCATTACTTTTAAACAGGATCAGGAAGAGCTCCTGGCAGGGCAAAATGCTTGATTAAATTAAGTCCATAACCTATTAACTTTGGCAAAACAAGTCATGTTTTAAAAGGCTTTATATGAAGTAAAAATATTAAAAGTTCTTTTAAGTGTCCTGCTGAATACATGTATATATTTGTGTACTCCAACCTCTTTCCTTCTAGTTGCCCTATTTTAAAAAGTAACAATTCAAGAAACATTTTAGAACTCCTCCATGATGTTGTAAAGTGTACTGCAGAATTAATTTGACAATAATCATTTTGCATATAAATAATTTTATTTTTCACTATCAGGGTGGGGAAAACAGGGAATTGAAATCTGTGGGTAACTGACAGGATGCTTGCATTGTTGAATTCCATGTAGTAAGATTTCATAATCACTGCAAAATTATAACTGTGATTAGGTTTTAATATACCTTGAACTCTTAGCCTCATTTTACACTGAAGGAGTAGAAGGTTCATATATTAAATGTATCTTAGAATGGTTTTACCGAACAACTGAGTATCAATCTTACTTGGTTTGTGAGATTTGTTACTTTTCTTTTTCTTCAGTGATTATCATAGCTTCTACGTTTTCCGAAGTCTTCAGTATTGTAATTTTAATTCAGGTAGTCTGAAATTCTGCTACCATTCTCTTGACTATAAAAGCTACACGTGTGTATGCTAGAACTGAGTTCTCCAAAGCTGAATTAGTGTTTTTCATTCAGAAGAGATGGGGTTGTTCCCTAATTTAGTCAAGCTATTGCATTCTAATTGCATCTGTTGGCAGAATCAATCTCTGCTGACAGCTTTGTGCCATGCACAAAGCCACTGCCTGGCTCTGAGGAGCCTTTCCAGCATTGCTTCTTACAATCAAAAGCCATTTGTCCTGAATATCTGCATCTTTAAACCTGTCCATGCTATGTGGTATACTAAAAGCAGGATGTTAATCTATATAGCCTCTTCATTAGAAAACCCAATTATAATCCAAATTTTACCACGTTCAAATAATATTCTTAGCTGTATATTTTGAGTTCTTCTTCTACACACTGTGGAAACAGATTAACCACTTGGTTAGTATCGAGACATCCACTTTGCAGGATTGATTCCATTTGACTTATCTTTTGTTTCTCCAACTCCTGTATCTCTTTGAGCATTTCTTTACCTTTGTCCTGCAAAAAGAAACATTTATTTCACTAAAAGCTATACATAGTATGTAGTGATCACCCTAACAAAATTTTGTTCTACTGTCTTTATTTTAAGAGTTTCTAGAGTACACTTCTGTGTTAGTAGAAGTCAGTGTCATGACAGTTTATCTTTCCTAATATGTAGCACTCACTTCATCTCCCTTGTCTGAGGGATTAAAGAAAAATTAAAGCTGCTTTAGGTATTAGTTACCAAAACTTAAGTGGGTGTATGACTTACTTTTAAGAAGATGTACCTCTAAATAGAAGAGCTTTTACTGCTAAAAGTAAGCAGGTACCTTCCTGCTTCACACCTGTGTTCAGCTATCTTTGTCATCTTGTTTCCTTTCCTGTCCAAGCCAAGCAATGATCAAAGGCAAGCTCTCCTTCCCACCTGAGCCCGGGGGCCCGAAGAGCTGTAAGACCCCTTAGCAGGAGCTGTGTATTTGCCTGGCTGCTCGAGCACCTCCCCATTACCTGACTGGTGTGGGGGTCTGGGGCTGCTCTGCAAGGGGAGCAGCACAGATCCTCAGCTGGGGCTCAGCCTGCCAGGACAGCACAGGCTGCCTGCAGTTTTCAGTGCCAGGAACACGTGCCTGCCACATGCCAACACACTGGGCTTGGGGCACTGCACTGTTCTTTGCAATCCATCAAAGGGCATTAACTGGTTTGACATTAACCAAATGGGAGCAAGGACCTTATAAAAACCACCTGCTTGCATTGAAATCTAATTTAATCAACATACCTTGATAGTTTCCATAACTACAGCAGCACTTTCATGCTTTTTATAGAGCTCATGTCTTCGATCTGGCTTCCTCTGAAAACGTGGTTTCTTCTTAACTGGATCATCATGACCAAATGTAGGGGATGTAGTTTTTAATAACTGATTAATACCGGGCACAAAAATGAAAGGCTTGAATACAGACCTAGAAAGGGAAAATAGAACAGAGATCCTTTACTGACATGGTTTTGTTAAAACTGTTGAGTCAGTAAATTGCTGTATTTTTTCCCATTCTTCTACTTGCTTCTTTTAAGAAAGAAGTATTTAAAAAACCATCTAACTGATGTTAAAGTCATTGTCACAGCAGTTTTGTTAAGTAGGTTGGTAGATACCATTAATATACATAGTGTACATTATGTTCCTCCTACATTTTGATTGTGCTTTTTCAGGGGGAAAAAGAAAACTAACACAAAGCAAAAAGGAATATAATTAGGCAAACTGCAACGCTTTTTCATTTAGATATTTTCAATTTTTTATCCAATTTACTTGCTGCTACATCACCTGGCAGGATCTGGAGTTGCAGTAAAGAAGTGAATACAGGGCAGATTAGGCTCCTGAGGGAGTACAGACACCATGCTGCCAGTTGTCATAAATCCACCTTCCATGTTAATGCCACTCTCTTTGTCACGAAGAATTTCCATCATTATTTCAGAAGTGATAGATCCTATTCAAGATACAGTAAATTAGCCACAGAGGTACTTATAATGCCAACTGAATGACATGTTCCCTACAACTGGCTGCTTTTTCCTTTAACAGGCAATGCCAGTTTTAATTTGTCTGTGTTGGCAGGGGGAAAAAAATCATCCTAATGGCATACCTTATTAGGGAATACACTTGTATTGCTTTCCCCAAAATATTTATTTCAAAGAGAGGTGATAAGAACATGACTTAAAACAGGGGGAGTAGAAAGACAAATGGTATTTCCCAGAATGGTAAATTCCATAGGGATAGCAAATGGTCATTCACAAAGTGACTTCTCAAATGAAAATTAGTAGCTTGGATTAAATGCTGAATTTTGAGCACTCTGTGAAAGTTAAGATAAATCATTTCAGTACTGGTTGGTATTTGAACAGAGTTAATAGCACTGCGTTGCTTTGAAATTGGAAAAATAGTAACAGCTATGCATGGATTTTGTGTGAAATTTTGAAAATGAAACACCAAGACTGTTACTTGCTTTGGGGGCTTTTTTTGGTGGGTGGTTTCTTTTTTAATCTTCATCCTCTTCAAGGATGCACTGGAGTGGCATTGCATTCTATGCTCAGAAACTACAGTAATACATCCATCCATTTGTAGAGAAGTCTTAATCAGCAGCCTGTGTAAGGTATAGTGCCAAGAGTCTATGAAATCACTCCTGGTCAGGAGGAACAAAACCCTTTCCACATATGCCTGTTCAGGTGATATCACAGTTGCTGTAGAGTGTGTGCTGAACTCAGATACTGGCATAGTATCCCCAAAACATCCACTGTTCTAACAGGCAGCTCTTGCAGAATGGCTTTCTTTTCACATTTGGTGTACCAGGAGAGGATATGCTTATGGCAGAAAAACATGTTCACTCACTCTTTTTATTTTATATTGGAAGGTATCATCTACCACTTTAATATTTTAGCGTTTCTCTTCCTGAGTTCTAACTGCGTAAAAATTATTTTTTTTAACTGCCTTACTATTTCCTCTTAAAATAGTTACTCTGCTGCTAAGTCAGATGTCTCCAATATTATGTTTTCCCATGTGACCCCGGCTGCCTGTAGACAGGCATGCAGCTCTACATTTCAGCAAGAATACACTCTTAAGTATTCCCACAGTTGCCTGGGAAGGTCGGAGAATTAAAGAAATCAGCAAACTAGATGAATCCAAGAAATTAAAAGAAGCAGTGGTCATTTTGTCAGCTAGAACTTGGCAATCTGTCCAGCAGGGAGGAAGGTACTGCATGTTTTCCCCTAGATTTTATTACTATTTTGTATGTCTGAAATACATTCCCTAGTTTTTGAAATATAAATAATATTTCTCTAAAAATGGCCCTCACATAGTAGGCAGCCTGGAAAAACTCCACTGAGTGAAAAATCAGGGAACAGTAGATGAAGAAACCAGTGATTTTACTGATGCTGTAAACCAAATAGTTAGGGCACCTATTTAAAATAAATCTAAACAAAGTGAACCATATGAGGCTGATAACCTGAACACCTAGTGGGATTTTTAAAATGGTTCAGGTAAATGCCTGAAAATGGGGATTTAGAATGAAAACACAGATACAATCTCAGCATTGTTATAATACAAGTAAATACAGGTATTATGAAAATGCTTTCAGTATTCAGACCTGCAATTCCCAAAATGAATGCAGGATTTACATGATCAGTAGAGCAAGATAACAAAAGTAATTCACTCTGATGCATTAACTAAATGTGAAACCTGGTCTGGCAGAGTTCAGCCAAATAAATAAAAGAAACAGGCTGCAATGTAATCTTGATTCAGATTAGTTACTTCAAATGAGCATGTGAATACAGCTACAGCAAAAACCTGCTAGATGGATGCAGTTAGAAGATAAGAAATAGGTTCTTTCTTTAGAATTCTGACAAGTGAGTGTATGAGTTAGTGACTGCTTAGAGTACAGAAAATTATTTTGTTCTGCTCTTGGTGCGTTTTAGTAGACTACACAAGTTTAGAGTAGCCATTACAGTGAAACTAGAAAGATTGAAAAATCAATGTCAAAAATAAGCGCAAGATATGTATCTGAATGCTGTGCTGTTGTGGTCTCTAAATGGTACCTGACTGAAGCTGTTCATAAGATTCTTCGTGGCTAGAAACTGCTGGGAATCCATTTTAGCCTCTAGGTTTTTTCCCTTAGCAGTACAGTAATAATGCAGAGCCTATCAAAATGTTTCAGAACAGGTCTCACAGGACATTTAATAGTATGGTCATAATGTGACCTCTCAGTGCTGTTACTGTAGCTCTGTATAATTTATATTTGACCCTTGTTTTTATTTTTCCTCAATAAATTAGCAAAAGATTATTCTACTAAGTTCTGGTTCACCAAGTTGTGTGAATAATTGCCTGCATCAGATGTATAATCATTTATGATTTAAATTAATGTGGCTTACTAAATACTTTACAGATCTTGAAAAAAAAAAACCTAAAAGGATACCTTTGTGTTTGTTCAGAAGTTTATAGCCTTCACAATATCGGCCTCCAGATGTGGTCATTGTGGCAGTATTGACATATGAATACGTGGCAGCAAAATCAAATTCCTTTTTCCCATCCCACCAGCCATTGTTTTTGGCATATTCCTTCAGTTGTGGGTGTTCTCTGTCAATCTTGGTTGTGATAGAGAGCTGGTTGGAAATATTCCGTACACCTCCTGTTTGTAAAAAGAATTGTTTTAATATATTGAATGATTTTTCTTGAGGTTTTGTTTACAAGTAGCTTAGTAAAGCAAATGAGCTGAAGGGTTTCCTGCAAGATCAGTGAGTCTGGTGGTTTATTTTTGGCCCCCTCTTCTCAGCTTTACATATTTTTCTGATTGAATTTTCACCACCGCTCACTTCTGACTCATTCATTTCTATCACCAACATTGTATTTCAGGTTCTGTCCTGATTATTCCCACCTTTACATTCTTCTTCTGAGACCTCCAAAGATCTAGGTTGTCCTCCTAAGTCCACTGGAAGAATCAGCCACTTCAGGGCCCAATACATCAATCCTGTCCCCAAATGAAATTGTCATGGATTGCTACCATCCTTAAGACCACACATACTGCTGTCATTCTCATGCTGACTTTCTTGCAGCACTCTGTTTTCCAAGTGCAGGAGTGGTTATCTCTGGCTCCTGTCACTCAGCTCCTCTGACAAACTGCCAGCTGCTCCACACTCATGCATTAGGGAGCAACTCCTGTTGATTACAGGCACTTGTATGAAGCTCAAGGTTAGTTTGATGCCTTAATGAAAGGGTAAAAGAAAACTGGGGAACTACAAGTGGTCACTGCACTTGGAATATTTAGAATAAAGAGCATCATCCATACCTTCTACTTTTTCTGCTGCCCAGTATTTTCCTGATGTCTCCAGCACCCATGCTTCCTTTCTGTCAGCTATCAGAAAGCTGTTGTGGTATGTAAATGACATCTGGCTCTCCATACAGTTTCCTCCCTGTCCATATTTTTCCAGCAAATCAACGATGACACTAAGAGCCTTTTCAGCTGTGTCTGCTCTCTCAAGTCCAAGCCTAAAACAAAAGGAAAATGTTATTTTTGGAATTATGAACTCCACACAGAACTATTCAGCCTGAGTATTCAAATTGACCCGGAATGATATTTCTGGATGTAGCTGCCAGTTGTACGATCTGCTAAGAGAAACACAAGTCAGGTAAAGGGCTTCTTTGAAGTGGTCCTCTATGTACTTGACATGGGGAAGAACATCAAATGGAAATACAGAAAGGCAGGGAGAGGGATCCTACAAAATGCTTACAAGTTCTGTGCAGGTACTGGGCTAGGTACCAAAAGAACTGACTGCTGTAGGTTAATGAGTTACACTGGCACCCATAGGGTAAGGATATTAACTTATTTACATAGAAATAGTCAGCTGAAACTGAAACTTAAAAACATGTGTGTGAAAGTAGGGCAATCGGAAAGGAATAGAGACCCTAGGAAAAGGCTCAAACAGTAGTGCCTGAAGTCCACCTGTGCTCTTGAAAGTCATGTTTCAGTTTAGAGTAAATTTTATAGAAAGAAAAAGGTTTGCTAATTTCTTTGACAGATTCTGGTCTAGTGCCTGATACTTCTCATGGGCTCCTGTCAGCAATCTAGTGCTTGTGCCAAGAAATACTTATTTTTAACCGTGGCTAGAGCAGCAGAAGCAGCGTCTTGTGAAAGTGAAAGTACTGTTTCCCCGTATGACACAAACCACATGTTTCCACGTACATTCCAAATCCGGTACTATTTACCGAACGGGGAAAAACACCCAACAGAAGCCTGTGCACACCTTACGAGGTCCATGCCGAGGAGAGCCTCCCGATCGCAGATCTCCTCCCTGCCCCACACCGCCTCGTTGCCGATGCACACGCCGTGCTCGTTGGCGCCCATCTCGGCCCCCCAGAGCCAGGAGGGGCGGCTCAGGACCACGGCGTGGGTGCGCTCCGCCTGCTCGATGCTGATGTAGGTGCACTGCAAGAGGTCAGAGCACACACGGAGTCACCGGCCGGGGGCTAAGCACGCAGATAAGGGTGCAGCGGTGATGTCGCCCCTCCCGCAGGACGCTCCTGCCCCGCGCCCTCA
>JAHLSL010013211.1:611618-633573 GCA_025920805.1 Petroica traversi
GTTGTCGTAGCTGTCCCTGTCCGTGCGGGGCCGGCGGCTCCCGCTCCGCCGCCACCATGGGGAAGTCGTTCGCCAACTTCATGTGCAAGAAGGATTTTCACCCCGCCTCCAAGTCCAACATCAAAAAGGTGAGGGGGTCCAGGGGGGATTGGCTGCCGGCAGCGCAGCGGCCCGAGAGTGCTCCTCACATTCCTGGGCTGGCACCGGGGCTGCGCGAAGAGGAATGCGAAGGCAGGGAAGACAGTTAAGGAATACTTGAAGCTTTGGGTTTTCTTGTTGCCAGGCGTGTGTGGCTGTCGCATTTTCCTGACTCACGCCTTTCAACACCTGATTCTCAGGACAAATGTGCACTGTACACTGTGCAGGAAAACCTCCCCTGACACGACGTGTCCATGTTTTCCCAGTGTTTCATACCTGCCTCGAGCTGATTGCAGGTGTCCTCTCCAGAGCTGTGCCCAATGCCAGGAGCCCCCGAGGGAACCTGGGCTTGGGTCTGGTGGGAATTCGCCAAGGAAGGGTCGCTACAGGGAACACAGTGGCACTCGTGGGGTGTTTTCTGAGCCTGCTTTTCCTTTTGAGCTACCAAATTTTCTCCTATTTTTTCAGTGTGTAAATGTTGTTGGAACTTGGATTTTCTCAAAATTACTGCTGTGGGAAGTTCATTTGTTAAAATACTGGGTGGAAATAACATGGTTTTTGTTATTAGAATGGTAATCATCCTTCATTAAGCATTTTCAACTGAGTAAGCCAGTTCATTATACATTGATATATTTTGCAGTAGTTTTTGTATTTGTTTAAAGTAAAAACATGATTATTTTAACTAGGTATGGATGGCAGAACAGAAAATCTCATATGATAAGAAGAAACAAGAAGAATTAATGCAACAGTACCTGAAAGAACAGGAATCCTATGATAATAGGTGAGAATTTGCCTAAGATTGCACACTTCTTCCTCCTGTCTTGTTTTCGTAGTAGTGAAGATCAGATTGCTGTGAGCAATTTGAAGTACCTTCTCCCATTGTAGTAGTAGAAGAGGACAATGATTATTAAGTGATGTCTGATTAAGTAGAAGTCACAAGAATTTGTTTAAAGTGGTTTTTCCCTGTCTTCTAATTCAAAATATGCTACGTTTCACAGAACAGAAGGTAACCTTGTATGACAGTACATTTGTATCATACAGAAATCAGTTTTTCATAACTCTGGACATGTTATGTTTCAGTTCAGATTGAAATGTGTGATTTTTAGTACACAATGGATCATGCAAAAGCATTAACTGGTCTCTCACATTGTGTTACTCACAATAACAAATGACAAAATGCTAGTTATCACAACCATTTCACACTGCACCTTTTTTCTTTGTTATTTTTTGCATTACCAATGGGACTGTTTTGTGTAACACCCCAAACTGCCTTTTTTATTTAGGTTGCTTATGGGTGATGAGCGTGTGAAGAACGGTCTGAATTTCATGTATGAGGCCCCACCTGGAGCAAAGAAAGGTATTGCAATTTCCTGATTGTGGGCAGACAGTTCTGCAGAGCTAAAAACCTTCTGAAGAAATAGGCACAATGTATTTTGTTTTAAAATAACATATCCATTGTAAGGTAATAATAGAAAATACAGATTCAATTAGAAAGGATTTTTTAATTCTTTCTGTGAGAGTATGCATAGATAGTTAGATAGTAAATGCTCGGATGGACTCATTCTTGTAGCCAAGTTTTGCAATTATTTAACTTCAGGAGCTCTAATAGTAATCTCTTAAGTCTAGAGAAAATGCAATTTCAAAGTAACAATTATTGCTAAACTGATTTTAAAAATATCTTAAAAGTAAGTATTACTTTGCAAGAGTATTTGCTACTCTTGCAAAAAATGTTTAAAGTTTTTTATTCGTATAAGAAATCAATATAGTTTTAGAAGGTGATTTGGGATTTACAGGATTTATATATTAGAGGCTGGTTATTTGTAAGTGCACTCTAAATAAAGCTACTTCCTGAGTATTTGCACTATTGATTAGTATTAGCCATAAAATGTTTTGTCTTTAGCTTAAGGAGGGATACCATCTGCATTTTACATATATAATTAATGCATCATTTCTTTTCTTTGCATGTTTTCTGAAAATTCAAAGAGGAAACAAAAGAGGTATTTAATTACATTGTGTATTTGAATTTTCTTCTTGCTTACTTAAAATATATTCTGAAAAAC
Source organism: Petroica traversi (assembly GCA_025920805.1). NCBI lineage: Eukaryota > Metazoa > Chordata > Aves > Passeriformes > Petroicidae > Petroica > Petroica traversi. The sequence continues at coordinate 613,817 of JAHLSL010013211.1, forward strand.
TTCAAACTTACCATGTTTTCTGTTTTATAGCAAGAAGGAGAGACTGAATATAAATTTGAATGGCAAAAAGTTGCTCCTCGAGAAAAGTAAGATATCTGGATTTTTTCATATACTTTTCTATTTTTCCCATTTTTCCCCCATTTTTCCCCATTATACTTTTGAGCAGGTCACTTATGTGGTGTTGTCCTGACACTTAATTAGTATAACCTGTAAACCTGGAACTCTTTCATTGCTCAGCTTTATTTTTGTTCGATTTTGAAAACACATTAGAAACAACATTTACAGGAATTAGGCCTCTGAAATGGGTGTACACTTAACAACAAAAGGTAGTTTTGTATATGATGTTTTTTTAAAAAATAGTGAATTGAGTATTTGTTTTCTTTTGTGTAACAGATACGCTAAGGATGATATGAATATCAGAGATCAGCCATTTGGTATCCAGGCAAGTTACATAAATTCACTCTGTGGATGTCTGGGGTGTATTTCAAATGTTGTCTAACTGCAGGACATGGGCTCTCTTAATTCTGTCCTCTCTCTTTCAGTGAGTTTAAAAGCTTCTCATATGGCTGATGGCACAGACATTTCTGCAAATGCTAGGCTGTATTGTTGACTGAATTGTGTCAATTGGCTTTTTGCCTTTAGGTGCGGAATGTGAGATGCATTAAATGCCACAAGTGGGGCCATATCAACACTGATCGAGAATGTCCCTTATTTGGCCTTTCTGGGATCAATGCAAGTTCAGTCTCCAGTGATGGTTCAGGTAGGCAGTGAATGGTTTCTAGAGGTTCTGGTTAGACATGAGGGGGGAGCTCATCATGTTTAATTTTAGAAGGTTTAAGTTGATCATATATCAGAGAGTTGATGAAATCTGGAAAACAGTTAATTCCAAATGTAGGACCCACAATTTTGAGTTAATTATTTCGAATTGCAGTGACTTCATTTTCTAATTAATAACTCATTTTAAAAAGATTCCTTATTGCTTTGATCCTATCTGTGCCTAAAACTGTGAAGCTGCAATGAGACTTTAGATCAGAATGACAAAATTTGTGTCACCAAAAAAATAAATGGGTTGTCAAAGACCATCCCAGTTCAAATTTAAGCGAACTGCTTGGATAAGCTGGAATATATCACTCTATCTTTGTTAGTCACTTGGTAGAAAGGAGAGGTTTGTGGGGTTTTTAAAATATGTAATTGTGTAAGTGGACAAGCAGTTGAAACCTAAATTTCCAAATGCTTGTTTTCCTTTCATCTGGCTTCTTGTTGCTTCTAGATCTGCAACTTATTAGCCCTCTATTCTATTAGCTCTTGTGTTACTTGAAGTCACACAGCAGTTAATGCTAGATTAGGTTTGAAGAGGTGGGTATAAATATTCCAATGGAATAATTTTTTCACCTATGGTACTTTTTCTTTCTGTGGGTTGACCCAAGTTTGTAATGCTTTTAAGTTTCCTAAAAGTAAAGCATGTTAAAGAAACACAGGTAGCATGGATGAGTCTTCAGCCTTGCTGTAATGTGCTTTAAAGCCACCTGTTGTGTCTTAGATTTTGCAGGGATACCATTACACTTGCACACTTGACGGCTTCTGCTTTTCTCCTGTCTTCTTTCAGGTTATCTATTTTATGTAGCAGCTCCTAGTTTTGTTACATATTTAGCCTGCTAATGATCTTACTTTTCAGAATTAGGTCAGTTGGCTACATAGTTTCTTTAAGATGAGGCCTGGAAAAGCTGAGTTAAGGGAAATGGTGCCTCTTACTCGCCTTTCTTTTTAGGCTTTGTCTGATGATTATGCCATTGTATTACTCATCCTGTAGTTGACTTGCTCAGCCTTTCTATTCAGTAGGTTATAAAATTAAATCACTTTCTTCCATGATTCTTATATTAGAAAAAAGTTGTGCTTAGAGCATTTGGTGGTGGTAGAATTATATTTTGCAGCTCTTGCATGTCAGAGATGCTTTTGTGCTACAGAACTCACTGTCCACACCTCAGTTCAAATGTGTGTTTGTATGGGGTGTTTGGTTGAGAAAGCAGAAGATATTTATACGTGCTTGCACAAACCTGAATATGCATTCCTTATTATTCATTGCAGTGTAATACAGACACTGCAGTGTCAGTAGAAGAATAACTGCTTGTTTCAAACCTTACTGAACTATCTAGGTGTAGGCAATGTTTGACTGCTGTGGGTGTTTCCCACTTGAAGAGATGTCCCCCAGATGGCTTTTCAAGCCATCTTTCTAAGCCTAAAGAGAACATTTAGCATATATGATGAATTTTGGCTGAAGGAAAATGGTGTAATAGTACTTAGATGCTCTCAGACTGTGCCAGTGCCCTCTCATTTTCATCTCTGGAACTTAGAAGACAGTGTGCTGTGCTGAGCTAAGAGTCTTGTAGGCTGAGGAAGGATTTTTAGGGAGTAGGGGTGGGCGACAGATCAGGATTTGTATATATAATTTGTAAGACACTGTTCTTGAATTTGAATAGTCAGCTGTAATGATACTGCTACTTTCTCTTTCTTCCAGGGAAATTATGTAAAAACACTGTAGGTAAAGTTTAAAGTTCTTCATTTAATAGCAAATACAGGGCTTAGAGAAAGTGGTAATATGAATTACATCATATAAAAGGTTGTCTGCTTTTTCTGGCCTCAGGAATACATTCCTTTCATCAACCTTTCTAAAACTTCTTCTAATTTAATAACAAGTTAAGTTACATTTCTTTGATGACTTCTGAAAATGTGTGTAAATGAAACACTACAGTTAAGCGACAACATAAATTCTTGAATTCCCTGCCTAAGACTCATAATTCATCCACATGGTATGTTAAAGCTTATGCCATATATTAAAAAAAAGGTGGTGTTTTGGTTTTTTTTTTTTTATTGAAACCCTGACAGCAGTCGTTGACTGGCATGGAGTAAGTAATTACTTTGCATTGCTGGGAGTTCTGCCCAGTGGTTACAGAGCTGCAGATCCACAGTGAGCTCTGCTGTATCTGTTTCCACCCCCAAGAACCTTCTGTTCTCGGGGCAGTGCATCTCCTCAAGCTCTATTTCTTCCAGCTTCTCTTTATCAGTAATTGCATGCACTCCTAAGGTGCTTTCTAGACTAAGTTCCTGATTATTTTTATTGCTTTATAGTACTGCAAAAATGTCCATTGCCACACTGTTCTTTAGACTGGCTAGAACTCCAAAAAATAGAGACCTTTTATGGGATCATCTTTTTATGAAAACCTGTGTTTTGTGAACAGATAATTAAGTTTAAAAAAAAAATCCCTTGCACTTAAAATAAGTTCAGTTGCATGTGAATTGCTTCCCAAGCACCCCATCCTGGTAAAAACCATGTAAATAATCCACAGTTTTCATTTATTGTGGTTGTCAGCACCAGGAAAAAGAAAAAGTACAAAACTGCTTGGCTTCTAATGTCAGGTAAAGTCCGTTCAATTTTTCTGAAGTTGTTTATTCATTTCTAAAATGTAGAGTTTAAAACACATGTCTCTGAACAGAGCAATGAATAGGGATTTCAAGGATAGGCAGTGATTACTGAGAGTATACAGCAGGTCTGGAATGTGTATTAAATTTATTTGACTGGGCTTTTTAATAACTCAATGTATAAAAATACATAAACTTGCAAAGGGTTGAAAAACAGGCTAAATTATTAGAATATCTATTACTTTCAAAGGTGAGGAAGTACTGGCATATTTAGAAAGTAGTTGAAAACTTCTTTCTAGCTCGTGTTTCAGGAAATTGAAATATAAATATTGTCTCATAAATGGAAGGGTAAAACTGAGAAATACACATATAATGAGGAAGAAAACTAGAGTAAAATTTTAGTACAGTAGTCAATGTACGAGGATTCCAATTGGTCTATCAGATTAATTGTTTTAGAAGGACCAAATCTAAGCTCTTAATAATGGAAGCTTCTTTTTTAAGAGCAAATATTTGAATTTTTTTATATTCTTTGCAAAGAAGTCTATTACCTTGAAGTTACTTACTTGGTAGTGCTTTATTTCTTCTGATTTATAATCTAGTCATCCCAATAGAAGTCGATCTTACATCCTTTTCATGCAAATTGAATGGAATAAATTTTTTAGGCAATGCGTGGTAGTTACCCTAGCTAAATTTAGGTTAGAATTCTTCAAGCTTTGCAAATCCTCTCCCTTGCTAGAGCACACCATGCATCAGCTCAGTGTTGGAAGGCTCTGGTCCATGTGCTGCTGAGCATCCTGGCCGCTGATGAATCTCTGCCCCGTGAGTGTGTGCAAGCACTGGGCTCAGGTTCTGAGTCTGGTGTGCTAAGGACACTGGCATCCCTAATTTCTGCAGAAGTACGTTTTAGAAAATGGTCTGGCTTCCCTGTCAGCGTCCTGTAGCAGGCCTTGATACAAGTTCAGTTTGTGTTTTGTTCTATTTTTTTCCTGCTTCAGAAAGAGCAAAGCAAAATGTCTTGTTTTGACTCAAGACTATTTTTTCAGGAAATGTTTGGCTGCAAATAAATGAAACTCATGTCTGATTTAGCTGGCTTATCTGAAATTCCTGCTCTGTTTCTCCATAAGGAGAAAGAAGAGTTATTAACTAATATTTTTTCCCCTCACATCATATCCAGTATAGGCTTTTTCTTTCCCATAAATTTTATAAGCTGTGATTCTGTCATTTCAGCAGAAGAATAGCTGTCTTTTAATCTGATGGGAAGACTACATTGTAATTTCCTCTTGACACATAAAACTGTTTGGAAATTGCAGTTTAGGATTTGGTGTTGAATATTGTTGAGCAAAGACCAGTCACAGTCTTCAGTTTACTCCAGTGAAAGCTCTGGGCAGAGGCAGAGGGTGTCTGTGGCACAGAACTGTGTTCTGCTGTCTTTCAAGATCTGACATACATTGCAGTGCTTCAGCAAACAAAAATAGTTATAATCAGTACCTTAACTTGGCCATGGTGGCTTGGTTATTTCGCTTCTGGGACCATTTTACTAATCTAGCTGGTAATTCATACAAAAAAATAATAATCTTACCATTAAAAAAACACCTATTGAATAATATATCACCAGTGAATAGAGATTATTTTTGCAATAAGGCAATTTCAGTGGATGTGGTTATCATGGGATAATCACACCCCTGGGGTACTGCCTTGTCTGTAATCTCCCAGGACTGTAATTATTGCATGATAACTGCACCCCCCGGTGTTGCATTATTTCTATTATGAAATTCTTAGTTTGAGATATAAAGTAACTTACTTTGATCACTGGAAACTGCAAAATAGTGTTAGAATGTTCCAGCTGTGAGGCTTACGGAGTCCAACTTAGAAGATTTACTTCTCTTTTACAAAGGTAAATTAGGCAATCAAGATGTTTCTTTGGGCTAAACTGATTTACAGAGTGTTTTACTGATAAAGTCCTAACTTTCAAAGTTCACACAAGATGAAAACAGCGGCTGTGCTTCTGACTTTACATGCTACTGTATATGTATGCATGTAGAAAATACAGAATGCATACCAGCAAAAAATCTAGCTCACCAGCATCTCAAAGTTTGCCTGTTTTTACAATCCCTTTCCATCATTAAACAGCAGCGTCTGTTTGGATTTGTGACCTTTTTTTGTGACTCCTGAAAAGCTATTGACTTGACAGGAACAGAGATCATTAGGTGTCCTGTGCAAAATGTTTTGAAATAATATTGTTATTTCACTTCAAAATTGCCTGCGACTTTCTTGGTCAGGTGAAGTTAGGACAAACTGAATTTAGGGTCAAACTGAATAATTTTTTTTCCTTTCCATTCTGTCCTGCAAACAGTCTGTCCTGTTCAGTGATGGTTTGGGCAGATGGGGGAAGGGATTACTAAAAAGCTATGAAAGCATGAATACTTTCAACTCCTATTGTATGGTTTTTAGAACAAAGAACCCACTATGGATCTACTCCTTTCTTATGAGGAAGTGAGGCTCACTTAGGAAGTGAGGCTAGTGTCTCAAATTGTATGAATAGCATAGTTGGAAGTGGAATGGTGAAGTTGAAAGATGTTCTTGCACTCTTGGCCTATGAAAGTTAAGCCTGGAGTGTGCTGGGCATCCTTCTCTGCTGTGGACTGCTCTGCATATCTTGCAGCTGACTGGCTCCTTATGTGATCTGTGCTGTGGAATTAGTAAGGGAAAGGTGCTGTAAAGTGCCTGGCATGTTGTGGGAAATTCAGACAAATAAAGTCTAATGAAGCAACGTGTGTGTGTGTGTGTAGTGTCTTATGGTCTACCAAGATAAAGCCACTCCAGTCATGACTGTGCAGGTGCAGCCTTCTAAAGGTTCATTTGCCACTTCTGGGGTTTTCACCTTCTTTTCATCTCTGAGTGCCCCTAAACGAACTGTGGGTGTTGTTTCCATCTGTCTGTGACTTAGTGTGTTCCACTGATCTTTAGCTTTTAGGTGAAATACCTTTCCAGAAATCACTGAAATTACCAGTCACATGGAGACAGCAAAAAATGAAATCTATGTTTATGTTACTTTATGTCTGTATCTCACTGCCGTTTCCCAGTGACAAATACGGTACCTTTTTCCCCAACAGAAAAAAGTCTGCATTGTATTGGGAATGCAGCAATTTTTTAAATGTTCTCTTGAATCTATAATAACCAAGAAAGGGTATTTGAATATGTTAACTGTGAATATTTGTATAAATGGTCATCTGTAGAAACATCCTGTGTATGAAACCTTCCTTTATGATCTGCAGCTGAGACCTTTGATTGTGAACAGTAGGAACCTTAACTAAATCTTCACATAGTTTAAGAACTGTCACATTTTAGAATAATCCTCCATTTATGTTTCAGAAGCCTTGGTATTTGGTGTGAATGCATAAAATACAGATTCTATTAGAAATCTAGTGCTTAGCATTTAAGCAATAAATATGGATTCCAGTAGCAGTTTGATAATGTTAAATGGTTTTTACTGTTCCAAAAAAGTAAAAAGGAAAGTCAGGTTTCTCTGAAATACCGTATCACAAAAGCATGGCAAATTACACTGAAATTCTGTGCTAAAGTGTTAAATACAGTTAAACTGCAGGCCCTCTGAAGAAGAGCTAATTAAAAGCCAGAGGTTTTAGTCATTGATTTCTCTCAATGCCAACTACAGCAGTTGCTTTGAAGTGTAAATATGGTCTGAATGCACTCATCTCTGAAATAGATGGAAAAATTATCAGTAAAAGATGATTGATTCTGAATTAGTGAAGGCAGCATAAATTTACTGTGTGTCATGATCACATAATTTTGATAATAGTTCTTTGTCCTTTAGGTAAAATAAGTGTCTACTCTCATCTCTGTCACTTCAGTAAAAGTTCACAGACTGTGGAGTGTGATTAAGCTCAATCTGTAATTTTTTTTCCATTTTTTCTCAATTTCCTTTTAAGCTATATTAACAAAAGCCAAAGAAAACTCGGTGGACAGAACAAGAAAGTATATAGATGTATTGACAAAACCGTCTATTCTAATTTTAAAGTTAGTTTCTCTTATAAAGCAAAACCTGAAAAACATTGTATCAGATGGTAATGTCTTTGCTACCACCCAGGAAAAGCAGCATTCTGCATTCAGAGTATATTTATCCTTCATGTGGCTGTGTGCTAAAGTGAAATCCACCAGCAGAATGTTATCTAAAGCCTAGTTAATTCAAAATAGGTGTTTTTGTACTCCCAAGGTATTTACTTATCTACTTTTCCACAGCAAAGCATGGCTTTAGTACCAGTGTTGTGTAGAAAACCAAATACGTTTCAGTTTGGAGGAGCTATGGCCTCATGTGGTCCAAGCTGCACATAAGGAAGGATGAAGACAATGTGCTTTAGGCCTGCTTTGGTAGCATAACATGTGCAGCAATAAAGGAGAAACCTTGAGAGTATCTTGCCTTTGATTCATAAATTAAGTTTTAAGCATGGGAGCATGGAGTTTACTGACTGTGACATGTACTGGCAATTTGATAGCAGATACACGAGTGTGCTGTGTTCACATTTGTCTTCCTGTAAATTACCTCTCTCTTACCAAGGCAGGAGAAGTGTGATGGTCTGATGATGGTGGTGATGTTTTTAGATTACAATGATCACATTTGTAAACTAAAAGATATCCCGTGCTAGAGCACATTCTCAGAAGGAGAGAAAAGCCTGTTCTAAAAGCCATATTCTAAATACTCTGTTTTGATGATATACAAAATGAGCATTGGTTAAAATAAAGGTAAATATTTGCAATTAAAATGACACCATGAGGAATCTACTTTTTCCAGTATTTTCTTCATGTTTCCAGTAACTTTTATGTAGTGTACTCTATTTAATTTCGTAACAATACATAGAATACAAACCAAAACATTCATACAACCATATAGTTCTGTAACTACAGCAACAATGTAAGTACAATTGGTTACTGTAGTTTCCCCTGCCAAAGATGGCAATAATTTTTACAGTATTATTGTTTCTTATGATTTTGCTCTACATTTATATTCCACAACAAAAGTCCATTTCAAACTTGATAGATTGTAAAGCACAATTCAGTTTGCTTATCTGCAGTGGTGACAGTAGTGAAAGCTTTTATCAGTAAATTGGGCAAATACTGTCAAGACTATGCATCATGAGTAGGTGGAAGTAAAACTGCTATTTTTGGTGATCCTGGCAAACATAACATTATGGTCTGTCCTCACTGCCACTGAAGCTGTTGCAGAAAAAGTGATATTTAATCACAGTTGTTATGAAAAGATGTTTTAGCATACTGTTCTTTCGTACTGAATAATTAGGAAAATGTGCTTTACACATTGTAATGGAGGCCTGCTAGATGGTGTGATAGAGCTGGAGCTGCTCTCCTGAAGGGGCCCATGCCTCCTAGAGAGAACACTCTGAAAACAACGGAGTGTTACATGCACTCTGCATTTGTAGCTTCAAGAGAAGTACAAACAGAATAGAGAATTAATTGCACCTATAGGTTTCTCTGGTTTCTGGGACAGGGGTGGGTAGTAATGCAGGGTGGGAGAGCTTGCTTTTAAGGTAGACACTTCAGTAATTGAAATCCAGAACTGTATTCCTCTCCTGATGGCTTAATAGAAGCAGAACTGATTCTGTTAAATTCATCTCAGTTGTGTAATGAGAAATTGGAGTGCTCTTTGTTCTAAAAAAGCAAATTTACAATATGTTATAGAAATCCTGATATGATATTCTTCTGCTATCCATTGTAATTATGTCATATATGTCTGAGCAAAAAGTATTTGCATCACTTCTGTTTATTTAATTGTACAAGTATGATAAAGATGCACCAAAAGCTGTCATATTTGGGTAGTGCTTTGTGAAGACTCAAATCCTTTTTTTCACACTTCATTGCATGTTTTGAGGTCGTAGATTTTGTGCCCCAACTCTTTGAGTCAACTGAGCTGTCTGAATTGTATCCTTAAATAGTATCTTAAACAGAAGGTAACAGAGAGAATTTATGCAGCAAGAACTTTTGAGGAAAATAAGAAGCAGGGAGAAACTGTAACCTTTTTGCTTGACAATACTATTTCTTGAGAATTATAATAGTCACAAAAAAAATTAAAACTCCTTGGTGGATCTTTAACTATGGAGGCTTTTTTGTGCAAGCCATTAATATAATTTTAAGTACCTGTAAGTAGAGAAAATATAAGAAGTTGTCAGCTGTCTTAATGCTTAAAAACAACAAAAAAAATGTCATATTCACAAGTATTTAATTACACTATATGACAAAAGGTTTTTCCAAGACTATGAATTAGTTCTAAAGCAGATAAATGTTTTAGTTTTAGCCAAGTGGCGTCTGGGAAAGTTTTAAAGATTTTTCTTTTTTCTTTTCTTTCTTTTTCCTATCAAAATGCAAATTTCAGAAAATAACCTTGACAGTCATATTCAAAAATAGCAAGGTACTGTATTTGACTTGTTTCAAGAAGAATAAGAAACAGATGATGAAACATTGTAACTTTGAACTTATTTTTAGTTTGCTGATGAAAGAATGCTGAGAGACTAGTTGTCAGAAGTTGTAGCAATCAGCTATTTTTATAGGACTCCTGTATCTAAAGTTCTGCAGCTCATGGCGTATCTCGAGATGTTTTCACCTGCATGAGGTCACAGAGATAGCTTCTTCACAGGCTGTCTCACAAGTCTGTAAGGAATGCTATATGAGGAGATTGATTTTCATACACGTAAGGGATTTTTGTGCCTGATGTAGGAGTGACTCTGCAGGTTAGTGGGTGCTGCTCAAGAATAATAAGCTATCATCATAGCCTAGGATTTTAGCCAACTGAGAGCCTCTCAGCTCAGTCTTACCATGTGTTTTACAGCTGATGACTCAGCTGGAGCATAGGGCTGCCAGGTATACCTAGTGCTGCTTTCTCTGACTGTCTTGGAGGGTGAAGACACAAGTGTGGTCATAACTCAAAGGCAGGCTGAAAAGATTTACAACTCTGGGTTGCCAGACAACCTGGTGGCATCAAGGTTTAAGCTTTAACGGCTTAATAGGGTGGCCAAGGACTCTTCTGAGAAGTTGCTTTTTTCAAATCTCTGTCAAGTGATGTTCAGTTTTTAGGGTTTCTTTTACAGATTTTGTCTCTCTCATTTACATTAGCCAGGAGAAATCCCCTATTTAATTTTATAGTGTGGAAATTAAATGGAGAATGTGATCGTTTACTCACAGATTTAGGCATCTTTTAAGATTCTGTGAAAAAGCATCTCAAAAGGAAGTATGTTACAAGCCTCAATGCTGTCATGTAAAATAGCTGTGCCCAGGAATCCTGAGAGACCTCAACCTGTCACTGATATTTCAAAGAAAATCAGATCTGTTCATCAACATCATAAAAATATAAAAGAAAAGCAATCTGTTGAGGTATGGATGGGAGAAGAAAGTCACCAAGCATTTGATTCCTTTGATTCCAAGCAAAGGAGTTTAATTATGAAAATAAACATTTTCTTAATTTTTGTTCTGTTGCAGAAAGTAGATATTAATAGAGGTTTGTGGTTAAACTGTGTAGCCATTGTCAAATATGATGTCTTAGTTGAACTTAACAGCCTGGACTTGTAACCAGGTACAAAAGAATCTCTTTAGACTTCCCAGATCAGAGATTGTTTTCTCCCTACAGTGTCCCACAGCTGTCTTGCTGTCATTGGGCAGCAGAACTTCTGAGATGCTCAGTGGCATCATTGTAAAAAAAAAATTGTAAGCAGGTTCATCTGTTTCCTCCTCTCAAAAATGTTAATGTTTTTCAAACTGCAAAGATGCCATACTGCAAGGAAGTCTTCCATAACCAACCAGTCTGGACAGCTGCCCATGTCATGCCTGGCTGGGGTCTGCACACAGAAGGGTTGTGAAATAGGGTTGTGTTTTGACTCTACTTCCATTTATGGGGCTGGTTTATTTTCTGACTCTGATTTCATAGTGTTTTCTAAAATCTTTAGTTACTGTAGAAATAACATCCTTAATAAAGCTTCTTGGAGATTCTTGCATGTCCTCACAAGCTGGCTGAACCTAAATTACTGTTTCCCCTCACAATTGTAGGGAGACCAAAAAAGGCATAATTTATTTCATAAACCACTTTAGTCTCAAGTTTCTGTAGGTGCATTTGATGCAGCTTGTATATGTCCACAAACCAGGAAAAACAATAGGTTGGGGATTGTCCTTATCATGGTAATTCTGCATTGTAATTAAAATACTGTAGGTGGAGCTATGAATTTCTTTTTGACATCATTAATATACAGGGAAACAGATGCACAAAAATCAATAGTGTTGTGCATTCATTACAAGCTTTTTCTCAAAAAAGAAGAAAATATTTTGCTTGCCTCTTTCCAGTGTTATGCACAAAGAATGCTGAGATGTTTTGTTTCTGGAAGATAATTTTGAATGCCAATATGCCTTTATGTCTCTCTGGTCTCCGTTCTGACCTTAGTCCTCATAGGGAACCACAAAGTTAGGGCATCTGTCTTGGTTCTTTAGCAAGTCTCCTGTATAGATTTGGACAAGTTGCATTCCTCTGTTGATCTAATCACACTAATGAGAATAACTAGGTATTGGGTGCACACCAAAATGTGTACAAACATTGTTTTCAACACAGTGCTGAAACACTGAAGAGGTATACCTGAGAAGTTAGTTAAGTTACCTCGTTTGGCAGTGGCTCTTGGAATAATAGGAGGAACTGCCTTTGAATAATAGGGGTATTCTAGGCTTGAATAGGTCAAGTGTTTTGGTTTCTTTAGTGTGGAGAAATCTTTCATGACTCTATGCTTTACATCCATTTGGCTTCCTCATACAGGGTTTGTGACTGAATTGTATGGCTGTTTTATGTGGACTTTTCAAATCAAGGCCTCTTCTGGTACCAAGTTCTGTCATTAGGTGTCTGTCTAACATTAGTTTCTGTTCCAGCCAGAGTAGATTTCAGCAAGCAGACCAACGTTTTAAATTTGAAATATGCAAAAATGTAGTCACTCATTAATTGTGAGTTTGCAATTACACTATAGCACACAGAAAAAGCACTTCTGGTAAAGTACAGGGGGGATGGGAAATAACCCCCTACTTAAGAAAAATGTAGACTCAAGGGCAGACTAAAAGCTATCTCATTTGAAAATTCTTTTGCCCAGCAAAATAAGGAACTTGTGAAAAGAAAGCCATAATGCAGGGGCTCCTTAAACCATTTCCGAAGTTTTGTTTTATTCCTTCCTGCTTTACATGTAGGCCTGTTTGTTTCTGCAAGGTAATATATTATACAGGAAAGCTAAGAAAAAGGTTACTTGTTTTGGGACAAGTAATACAGCACTATCGCTACATTACTTTCCATAAATGTTCTATAGCAAAAATTTTTCCATACTTGTCTGTGTTAAAAATCTATGAATTTTGTCAGTCTTCACAACTAAGAAACTCTTAAACCACAAAACAGGATCAGTACATTTCATAAGGCTAATTAATCTTATCATTTACAGTAGTTTGCTGAAGTAATAGTAAATATGTGCTCTATGCCCTGTTTTACATTCCTTTTAATTTAGATTTAAAAAGGAATTAAACTTACACATTTCATTGACAGTAATGTTAGTGAAGGAACTGGGAAGGAAATTTACTGAAAATGACCTCACAAGAGAGTGAATATTTAGGGTGAAGAAAAAGTACCTAATCAGACAAGTACATGACATGATGATGATCACAGGGATTCCATTAAAGCATAAGGGTGAGTTACAGGGTTGGTAAATTATGCAGTCAAGTCTGAATGATACATAATACATCCCGTATTTTACTCCTTGTTAGATTTTTGCAAAGAAAGAAATCATGCCTAATGCCAAACACCTACTCTAATGAAAAACATAGCATGGTTTTTAAGCTAATAAAACCAGTAATCTCTGAGGAGATAACAGTCTAGAGGCTACATGTATTTGGCAATCCCTAGAATAAGTAAGGACCTAGATATTTTTCATGCGTTTATTTATATTCCATATGTATTCTTCTAATGTTACTTTTTACATTGAAGCTCAAAAATTTGTGTCATTATTAAAAATGAGTTATTACTGTCACATTAGAGGTGCATTTTAAAGAAGGAGCCACCTGAGTCTTATTTATTGTTCTTTATTTAGATCGCCTGTGCTTTTTTACTATAATAAAAATATATTACTGGACTTATCTAATATATTGTTTTCAACATGACAAAGTTACATAAGAGAATCCCCTTGTACTTAAAGAAAAATGCAATTATTTTCCATTCTGAATCTTCAGACTGCTGTTTTAGAAAATCATATCTGATTATTTGCCCAGCAGAAGATTATTGAGTTGATTTAGCTGTGATTTTACTTAACAAAGCTTCAACTGAATTCCTACTGTGGAGTCCAAAAAAGGTAGAGAGATATAAATGATACATTCAAACTGTGATTTTTGTGAACAGGGCCATCAATGCACCCCTCGGAGCTAATAGCGGAGATGAGAAACAGTGGGTTTGCACTGAAACAAAATGTACTGGGGAGAAACTTGACCGCAAATGATCCATCACAGGTAATGCCTTTTTACCAGTAAGCTGAAAATGTCTGTAAATCTAAATGTGATTGCTTGTGGATTGTTACTTAATGTTTTCAAATATGCATATCCATAGGAAAGCTGAATAGCTATACCAGGAAAAAAAAAGTCAAAAAACTGACAGTTTCCAGCTTTGTTCCATACAGAATGGTGAATCAGAAATTACTTCTTTTAAAGCCACATAGAATAAATTAAATGCCTCTTCTAGGTGACAAGAAATTGGGTTTTTCATGAAGGGGTGGTTAGGGCTTCTGCTGCACACTTGTAATGCAGTGCTACCCTTTGGATGAAGTTTGAGGCAGTATGCACAAATAATTACTGCCAGGAATGCTCTATCTGAAGGCTTTTTTCACTTGATTCACTATTGTTCCTGTTATTGTTTCTGGGAATAAAAATGGTTCAATTGCCTTTACTTAGACTGCTCAAAGTATATTACTAATTGAGATGTGCTTTAATAAAAGTGTAAAATGAAAGATTAATATACACTTATTGAAATAACCTTTGTTCATATGGCAGGATAGTCAAACCACTAGTAAAGGGGGGATGACTACAAGTTGGTCTTGAAATCTTCAGTAAATCAACAGTTCATTGTGTCTCCACAGATGGATGTACCTTTGCTTTTAAAAAAGCCATGTACCCCCAAAAATGTAGCATATGGGCACTGTTAAATGAATCATGTTGATATCAGTATGTTTGCTTTACGTTAGGTGTGCTGGGGTTTCTTTGTAAGAGCTTTTTAATCTTTATTTCTTCTTTCGTCTTCTGAGTGTGGCTAAAATTAAAAACATCACTGTGGAGAACTGTAGTGTACCAGATGCACATAATTTGAGGAATTCAGGGTCTCCAAAGTAGTTTTGCATTGCTGATTGCGTTACTGTATGTAGATTATATGATTACAGTATTTTGCATTGCTAGAAGACTTTGTGCACATTTAAAGACTAATAACACAACAGTGAAGGAGATGTGTTACCCATTTTCCTAATGACTAAACCGAGACAGAAAAGTAATTTGCTTAAATTACTCTGAGTTTGAGCAGGACGAGCATCTTACCTATTCATCCAAGCGTGATATAACAATGGAGTGACTTATCCTGGGGAATCGTGGGCTCCAAAATTGGCTCATTTTTATTAACTATTTCAGAAATGTTTCTTTCCCTTGCAGTGAGTTTTTCATGTGTTAGTAATAACTCCTGTTGTATAACCCCCATATTGTAACACCTACTCAGCTCTGAATGAGGAATGTCGGGGTTTTTCACTTGGTACTGGGTATTCTGCTCTAACCAGAGTGTCTTAGACTCAAATACATTTGTGTCTGTGCAAAAATAAGGTACATAGAAGCACCACTTTTAAAACAGAAATTTAAATGAAGTTATTATTTTATAGATAAGAACCTAATGTCTTACTGCATTTTTCTAGGAGTTTGTTACAAGTGAAGGAGATGATGATCCAGAAGTTGAGTTTTTAAAATCACTGTCAACCAAACAAAAACAGAAACTTCTAAGGTACGTGTGGTGCCTAATGGAGGGGATGTGTATGACCAGTAGTTCTGACTACATCCATGATTGCCACTGTAATTCTTTGGTGCCATTTGGTACCATCAGCACAGAAGAAAATCAGCTTAGTTTAACAGACACTTTACCACAAATGGCATTATATAGCATGATTTTTAATATGCTTTTATTTTAATCTACTTTTGATGCCTTTGACTGGGGCTTATTTCCAGTTCAACTGGGATACTGAAATACTAATTGGCTCACTAAAGATGCTGTGCTGCTATTTGAAAATACTATTCTGCACTCTGTTGTTTACAGTCTCTTCTTCTGTGACTAAAAATTCTATGTTCTTGTTCATTGGTTTACAACTTGACAAAGTTTATCTTCTCCCTGTGGCTGAACTGAACCTGACCCTGCAGCCCAGGGCCAAGGCTGGCCCAGCTGCAGCCCTGCTTGTGTCAGGGTTTGCAGCTCCCTGCAGGTCTGAGTTAATGAGGTTCCCATGCTTTGCTTTTATCCAACTGATTTTGTGTGCCAGGTGATGTACGGTTTTTTTCTCTCTTAATTTGCAATGTTATCCTGAAATAACCTCAAAATGTTTAAAATCAAGAATACCAACTACTGGCTGGTAGATCCCATACAGGCACGTGGAGAAAACAAGCTTTTAGGTTAAAAGATGTCACATTTGTGGGGAGTGGGAGGAGGGGAGGAAGGTGAATGGCTAAGCAGGTACATGAGTAGGTAGGTACCTATGGTATTCACGTAGGTAGTAAATAATTCTCTGAAAATTGTCGGCATATTTTATGTTCCTTTTAGGTAAGGAATGTGTGTGTAGTTAGAGTAATTTAAAATGTTATTTTTGGTTGAACTTCTGCTGGCCCAACACAGTGTAATTTTTATAATAATTTATATTTTAGAAGTTGAAGATTAGTAAATATTTGGTCCTTTAGGCTTTATTAGTCTGAAGCGATTTTTAATCCACTGGAAGCAGTTTCACTATTAGTCACTGATTTTTTGAGCATACATAGAGAAAGCAAAATAAAAACTACATGAAAGTAACCAAATAGCAGTGCATGCATGTGCATGATGGAATGTTGTATATTTACAGATAGAAAACGTAAATTTCTAGTTGTGAAAAAAGAGGTTAGTGGAAATATCTGTGTTATTTTCCCAAAGAACTTGAAGAACGTATGTTTTAGTGTCAGTTTTCATCATTAATAGAAAGTGAATAATAATTGAATTTTTTCATTTTCAAAATACCTTTTTTTAAATGCACAAACAAAAGCACCAATGGCTTTCTGAAGTCTCCAGAGCAGCCTGACAAGGGGAAAAAAGCACTACTGAATGTATTTATTCCTAGTTACAAGGCCCAAA
Source organism: Petroica traversi (assembly GCA_025920805.1). Lineage (NCBI taxonomy): Eukaryota > Metazoa > Chordata > Aves > Passeriformes > Petroicidae > Petroica > Petroica traversi. The sequence goes on from JAHLSL010013211.1 coordinate 630,654, forward strand.
TTGACATCTCTTACTCATCTTTTTGAAAATTAAATAATTAAAAAATCATATTACTCCTGTTTTGAGGGAGCAGCTGTGGATTACATACTATGGGTAATGTCGAGTTAGAAGTTTTAAAATGAAACCTTGCTGAAAACAGAAAAGAATTCAATGTGTTTTTATGGAAATGAATGTATTTACTGTGTAGGTCATTAGAAGTAGCGATCTTTAAAAGACAATGACTTTGTAATCTAGTATATCTTAACATGTCTGATTGTGCCACTCTTTTATTTTGAAAATAAAAGGAAGCTGGATCGTCTAGAGAAGAAAAAGAAAAAGAAAGATAGAAAGAAGAAAAAGCAGCAAAAGAAAAAAAGCAAAAGTAAACACAAGAAACATAAGACGAAATCCTCTTCCTCATCCTCCAGTGAGACTTCAGTAAGCAGCAGTGACAGCGAGACTGACAGCAGAGATAAAGCAGCACAAAAGAAGATGGATTCTAAGAAAAGAAAAAAAGACAAGTTTTCAGAGGCTAGCAGCAGCAGCGATTCAGAAGGAAAGGCAAAAATGAGGAAGGAAAAACTTTATGAAGATCTCTCCAGTAGTCACGGTAACAAGGACAAAGATAGGGAGAAGTACAAGCTTTTCAAGCGAGACAGTTCTGCAGAGAACAACAAATGGAACTCCTGTGAGGGCGAAAGAAAGTCCACAAGCAGATACCATAGCACCAACACGAGAGAGACTGAAAGAAAGGAGAAGGATAGTAGAAGCCAAAACATGAATGAAGGGAGCAGGAGAAGCCCGTGCTCAAATCACAGCAGTTCCAGGCAAAGGCACATAAGAAGAAGTCCAAGTCAAAGCCCTGGTGAAGAGCGGCACAGGAAAAATGAAACCAGAAGCCCCAGCACAGACGTACACAGAGAGAGGAAAAAATGTAGAGAAGGCTATGGGGACAAGTGCAGTAAAGTGGAACACAGAGAAAGGAGCAGACGCAGTAGAAGCAGAAGCAGAGAGAGGAAAAAAAAATAGATAGTATAGAGGACAGGTACAAACGAGAGTTTCTCTGGGCTTTGATGAATACCTTTTAACAAGGGCTCAATTACATACTGCTGTTCATTTTCCAACCTCTGTAACTAGTATTTCCTACATAAAGCCAACAGCATCAGTTCTGTCGTGTTGGAATATTTGTAAATTAGGGATAAATGTTAAGGTATTTTTTTACTGTCTAAATATGCTTATTGGCAAATACCTCTTGTACACATGCAGTAATTCAGAGACCTAATTATAGGATTTTAAAATATTTAAAAGCAGTATGTGATACTCTTGGTTTCCTTTGTGATGATTTCTGTTTAGATGTAACTGTGGGGGGGAGCAGGGGAAGAAGCCTGGGAAATGCTGAATGCTAAAAAGCATTCGAGATAGTTCTGGATAAGATCACTGCTTCAGATATCAAAGCTTTGTCTTGTAGAGGGTTTTGTTTTCTTCATACTGTAATATTTTTCCCAAAGTTCCCTGTAAGAGACCAATTTCATGAGTTAAAACAACAGAGAGACATAGTTCACATAAGTGTATAGCCAACATTTTTTGGCCTCCTGCAGTGTACAGCTTGGTCAAGGCTATCTAAACATCTTGAACCCCTGTTGGTATGTGTCAGTACAATGTCAAGTTATTGTTCAATAATCTCTCAAGACATGAAAGGAATATTTACTGCCTCGACTGTTTCAGGTATTTCATTGTCTGTGGTAGAAAGTTAGTGTAAAAAGTCATCCTTTTGTTTTTGTGAGCCTTTTCGTGTTTTTAGTGATTGTCAGTCATTTTCTGCATACGTTGTTATGAACTTCCATAATAAAAAACCTTATTCTTGAAAACCAGTAATAATTGCCATCTTCTTCAGAGTTCTGAGTCAGTACAAATGCACAAGACAACACTTCACAAGGTTTTTATTGCAAAGGAAAGGCTTCTCTGCTCTTTCAGATGGCAGATGGAAGTACGTTCATTAGTGGGCACGTGAAACGGAGTCACTGTGCTCAGTATTCCAGCAACTTTCTTACCCTCCCCACTCACAGGACAAATGGGACAATCTTTTATTACCAGTCCACTTCTACTTCACTTAGAAGATTTTCAGCACTGCACAGAGTATAATAATACATGGTGAAAGTGACCTGGCTTATCATTTAAGTGCATGTGAAGAGTTTGAAAGGGTGAACCATCAAGGGATGTCACCTTTTCAATGTCTGCATTAGGTTGCTCTGGGCATTCTTGCTCAAGTAACTGGGAGCAGAGCCCCCCTATACTGATGTGTGGAAGCTCTGATTTAGAAAGAACAGGAGGAGACTGCAAAAATGCTTGTTTTAGCAATCTAAATAAAAGCTCCTGTGAAGGATTTATTATCCTTCTATGTAAGAGACAACAGAGTAATGTGATAGGGGAAAAGGCATATTCTGCTAGAACATTTTGTTGTTAAGTACAGCAAGAAAGATGGGAATAACTGGAAGGTGCCTCCGTTCCAAACAAGGGTCTCTCCAATTGTTTTGGTTTTGACTTGGAAATCTGCGAACTACAATGCAATTGACTCCCACCTGAAACAGAGTGGACAGCTCGACATCCACAGCTCTATGCTCTTTTGTGGGCTCTGCACTTTACTCTTTTCCACGTAGTTAAACAATGTACTATGTGTATCCTGCCTTTTCGCACGGGAAGAGCCTACCAGAAAAATAATGACATTTTGGATGTATCTGTCTTAGGCTAGATGTGGAAGAGCTCTGAAGCAAACCACTCACCTTACCAGGGGAAGGTTGCTGAGGCTGTGCAGGCAGTGTCCCACTGCTCCCGGTACCTTCCCTAGGCCAGTCTGTGTCCCCTCACAGGTACGGCAGCGACCCTCGGGGCCGCGGAGGGCGGTGCGGGGAGCTCCGGGCACGGGGGTGTGCAGGATCCGCGC
>JAHLSL010013211.1:648573-670155 GCA_025920805.1 Petroica traversi
GGCGGGCAGGGGAACGGGCGGGCGCCTCACCGGAGCAGCCTCACCGCCGAGGAGTCCTGTCCCCACGTTTCTCCTAGCGCCCCGCTTCCGGTACCCTCCTAGCTCTTTATACCACGTTTTTAGCCAGGCGTGACTCAGAATGTTGATTGTGATTAGGCAAGCTGTCTATCTAGAGATAGAGATATGTGGCAGCGTAATAGGCAGGATGATTGACATTACAAAGTTCTCTTCGATCCACAATGACCAATAAATCCTCCTGCAGCTTTTGCCATTTAATGAATTGCTGGTCTGGTAGAGGAAAATATGCCAGACCCCCATTCCTACGTTCTCTTCTTCCCCCTCACACTGTCCTGGGATTAGGGCAAGGAAAGAAGGGGAGCCATTCATTATGCTCTTTCTGTGTTCTGTAATTACTGGAACTCAGGCTTAAGGTGAGTTTCAGCTCAGATCATGAACCATTTCACGTTCAGATGCAAGCTTGCAATACTTTCCTAGTGGCAATTAGGAGCCTATTACAAGCCATTAGATTGATCAATGTACCTTAAACAATGTGAATGATTTATATGGCAAAGAAAAAAACCTTCTTACATCCATTGTACTGTTCCAGCGACCAACCTGGCCCTCTGTCTCCATTCATCACAGCTTTAAACAACAAAAGCAATTTATTTAGTAAAACTTAAATGCAAAGAAACAGGCTCAGTTCTTCGTCATGTAGGGCGTCCGAGCTTTATCTCTTCATTGTCAAGAGACGTAGGCTGGAAGAATTAGAGTTTGTGGGGGGGAAAGGGAGGGGTGGATTTGCTGGTTTCCAAATAGATTAATTCACCTTGTACCTGAAAGAAGGAAACAAAGAGATCCCCTGACTGCTCCCTAAAGAAGACACTCGTCTGCTGTGCAGATGCAACACAAGGAGGAAAGCAGTGGCTTACACGTGCTCAGCAAACTGTTTGGTTAGATTATTGTAGCCTTTTAATGACAGTGTGGACACAGAACCACAATCTCTGGAACTTCCAAGACAGCTAAGGAGTAGAAAGCAGGCTGGGATGTGCCAGCTGATGAGCAGGGTAAATGCTGTCTTCTCCACTATGGATGACTATTCTAACCACTCTAACAACTAAGAAACTACAAAATATCACCTGCTATGAAAGCCAGAGCTGCTACCCTGTAGGCCTTGGGTCTGTTTATTTGCCTCCTTTCAGAAGACCCAGGGAATTTTCTCACACCTGGAAAATTCCTCCTAGGTCCTGGCAACCCCAAAGTGAAAGGTTGGAAGGGATGGGTGACTTTGCACTTGCCACCAACTGTTTAGGGGGACAGAGATTCAGTTCAGAAGAAACAGGACCATGATTTACTGTTCATTGAACAGATGCCCTCTGTTTCTTGCATTTTTCCTACCTTTTTGTTTACCTTATTCACCTTGATACTTAGCACTCCAAAATTAGTCTTCCGTATACATACCAAGTGACTGAGTGAATCTTTGGCTTGGTGTTAAACAGTTCTGACATGCCCCAAATAAAAACTGCTGAGAAACAAAACCCCACACATGTGAACTAACTAAGCCATTATTTTAAATGTGCCTTTAATGGGACCAGTGAAACTGGTGACAGTGTTTGTTAGAAAAAAAAAGCTAAAACATCTGTAAGTCTTGGTTCAGCTGGAAATTTAGTTTGGAATATCATATGAGAGAGAATGTTATTAATTTAAGATTCCAATTATTATTTGTGTTTCAGCAACAATCTAGTCTCTGGAAATTGCTGCAATGCTTGTCAAAAGTCATTGTTTTATCCCGTAATTTTCTGCAAGGAGGTAAGCACAGAGTTCCTCAGTATGGGTACAAAGAAAAGAAACGAGGGATGAGCATCAAATTCTGTCAAGAGATATGATCCTTTTGCTACTAGACGTGGATACAGCCATTCCTGATTTTCCAAGTTGTCCATATGGGATTGATACTATTCATTTATTTAGTTATCAGCTGCTTGCTTTCTTGTTAGCAAGGGATTAGTAAAATACAATGTCTACTGTGTAAAACCAAATGATAGTTTCAACAGGAATAAGAGCTGTCCTCCCCCTTCCCCAAAGGAGATCCTACATCGAGAAGACCTGTTATGTTGAGAAAAGAGCATTTCTGTTGAGTCTCTCACATACTAAACCCAGTTGTTCCCTTTCTTGTAGACCCTACAATATTGAGCACTTTACCCATAGAATCAGCAGCATGTCCTGCTTACCTTAGACTTGTTCTTTATCATGGAGGAAACATCAAAGAAAAAGAATAAAAGATCTGGAGGCCTCTTTCAAAGATTTTGTAGAGATTGTCCATTTAGTCACATTGTGCTTTAAAGTCTTTTTCCTTTTCCAAAGCTTTGTATTTGTCACTTTGCCCAGGAGAGTTGCTGGGCCAGTCTCATCAGGACATGTTCTGGCCTTCCTCTACTTTAAGTATTGCTACAAAAACAGTCTACTTGAAGGGATTTCTGCAATCCTTAACTACACATATACAAAAGCAGCCTATGCTTCCCAATATGCTGTTTCAGGCCCTCACATTCCAATCTGGCTTGCATTGCCCTTTAATTATCTGTCTTCTTATTGTGATCAAGTGAATTTTTACTAATCTCCACATTTATTGTTAAGGTAAATAGATGCCGCTTTTAATCAGTATGGAGGGCCAGACCAATGCAGTTTGAAGTAACTTAAGTCAACTATAAAGGCTTCAATGTGTGTATAATTACAGAGGACGTCAGCTATTCACTCCAGTCTAATTCAGTGTCTCTTTAGAGACAGAGCTCTTCCTTTTCCCTGCTCCCTCTCTCACCTGATTTGCTCCCCACTGCTCCACAAAGCCAGCAAGAAGAATTCAGTGGAGGCCAAGGCAGCAGCAGCCCTCCTGAACTTCAGGCTGGATTAATTCAGTGGATTGGAACTCCTAGGTGAGTATGAGCATACGGGTACAATATAACACCTTCCTCCAACAAAAAAGATTGATTGCATCTTAGCCTCGACATTAAATGTGCTATTATCAGAAGAAGCTGGAATAATGCATGCAGTCACTTTAAAAGAAAGCAGGTTTCCTTTGTGAGCATACTTATTATTTCAATAGTATTTGAGAACTAGTTTAATAGTGGCCACGTTATTGCTTACTAAAATATATTTGAATTGAACACGTATATATCAAGGTATTTTTTCTTAATTTTATTTGGAATTATTCCTGAAGTTCTCATTAAATTTACCATTTGTAAAGGACAGATTAAATGAAAATGGCTTTTAGAAAAATAGAGCTGGAAATTATTTTGACCTTTGTGACCCGGAAGAGGTGATAATTTGCTACAGCACTAGGTACTGGTCACATCTGACATTTTAGGTATTCCCTCATAGTTTCAGACCTTTGTACAGATGAACTCCACCTGGGGCAACTCAGCAGTCAACTTCTTGTTATCTTAATGAAAATGAGAAGACTACAACTGTCTTAAGCAATCTAGGTGGACACCACCAATGGAAAATTAAACTTGGGCAAGGGCAATACTAAGAAAAGAATGTCTATTATCCACAATAATGCTCCTAACATTTTCTAAACAGCCATTACCTGTGACTGTCCATAATGGTCCTTGTTACAGTAACATTGCAATCTTTCTTTCTGAACAGTCACAGAAGTCTCTCTCCACTGACTTTTCCATATGTAAACAACCTATACAGCATTTTCTAATGTAAAACAAATGTGGTAAGTAGGTCCCACATTAAAAAATCATTTTGAGTGAAATGTCTGAAATGCTATGGGGATTTTGAGGGGGAGGTTAGAAAATACCACCACTTGCACTCAGTTTCGAAATGCATTCCCATATAAGCAGATGAGTGTCAGTAGGACCTAAAGAGCACATTGTTGCTAAATTCGGATTGTCACTGAGAACAAATAACTCACTTTCTCTTTTGCAAAATAAGCCGTAGTAGATTTTTGTTATCTAATATTTCTTATGGCTTTTACTGGCCATGAACATAACTAAATTTTTATGTCGACAATAAAAATATTGGTCTATTTAGAAAACAACACGACTGCAAAATTCCCAGTTAGGGTGAAACAAATAGAAACCAAAATCTCTATCACCGCTCTGCTCTCTTTTAGATAAAACATATTAGTTACTCTGACTGAAATGTGATTCTCTGTAGGGGCAGACCATTATACTCCTAAGAGGGATTGAAAGCAGTGGAACAAAATGCAAGTTTCACATTTCTAAAATCTCATCTCCATATTAAGAAATAGGATGTTCACAATTCCCATGCAGTACTTAACACAGTGTAACTTGATCCTCCATGATATATTTTGGAGGAAATTTAACAAAGCTTCAGGGTTTGTTCACCTGAGACATGTACAAAACTATGTCCTGTTTGTCTGGTTTTTTTGTAAATATCCTGTCTGAAAGCACAGCTCTAAGAAGAGCTGTGTCCTCCAGCTCTTCCCTATTATCACTGTACATACATCAGGATGTAAAATCAAGTAGCCAGACCTTTCAGCCAGTACCAAGTTGTTATGCACTAACTTCCAAAGAGACTTTATCTGAGTAAGGATTACATGCTCCTCTTCAAAGTAAGATGTTGAAGTTAGTGCACATAGAAACTTGTGCTTGTCCAGAGGAAATTTTCTAAAAAGGTGTAAAGTGTGAAATATGATTGCAGACTTTGGAAGGATAAGTTGTGTGATGCTTTAACTCCAAAGACTGTTTTGGAACCCTCTTTCCCCAGCAGTGGGGGGAATGCTGATTTCCAGAAAACAGAGGCGCGATACTGCGTTTTTCCAGGGAATAGCTGAGGTGCCCACAAATGGACTATCACATTCCATGAAGCAACAGGAGCACAGGAACACCTCTTTGTGCCAGAAGTGCATACTGGAGAAGCCACAGAATGTGGTTTATTGCCAGGTGAGGGATGGACTGGGCCCACATAACACCGGATGTTCTAATGGTGTGCAAAAACCTGCAGTATCTGAAATTTAGCAGCTCCAAGACCGAAATTTTACAAACACTAATTATTTGCAGATGGTGCTTTACATTACCTACAAGTGTCAGTGTCTGGACATTCACAGTTGTAACTGAATAAGGGAGAGGGAGGGATCTCTGTAAATAAACTGCTTAAAAAGAAAACCAAATAGTCAAACTAACAGCTTGGTAGTTTGATATTAAATTGCCTATTGTTACAGTATTTTTCAAATAGCTGTTACCATAACAACATATTTTTTCTTTAAATTTTTTTTTAGCTGTTTGTAAAAAAAAAATCTTGCCAGAATTCTTCCATAATAGCTTCCATTAATAACACTGTCTTCTGTTGGGGAGGCCAGTGCTGATGTCTCCTGCTGTCACAAGTCACTCACATATCTAGCAGATGTTTTGTTTGATAAGGCCAATTTAAGCTTTATAGAGCACGTTGTGGTTTTTCATCCATCCCCAAAGTGCAAATATCAGTTAGGATGAGATTCCAAACTGATCATTTGCTGGGAGACAAGGCACAGGATACCTGTCAGCAGAATGTGACCCACCCCTGAAAAACTATCTCAGACTGAACTGTAAAGGTTCTCCTTTAACACAGCAATAGTGTACCAAGCACAGAGACAGACCTTGGAGCCACACATGTAACAAAAACCAAAATAATGAAAAGGAGAAGGAGGGAGAAAGGAGGAAAAATCCTTTAGGAGGCCAATATTTTTCTCAGATTCTATAGCACGTTTTACTAAAATCTTAATGTAAATTCTGTAGATTAAAGTGGTTTATCTCTTTCAAACAAAAGTAAAAACAATTGAAAAAAGTGAAAGAAAAGGAATCCACTTTAAACACTGATGCTGCCCCAGCAATACTGGCAATTTTATTTTGGATTCAAGTAATTTGCACTACTAAGAAATAATTGCTTTTCCAGCCCCTCCACACACTTGAATGTGGCAAACATGTCCAGATTATTATATTTAATAATTAGTCTGCTAATACTGTCTTGTTTCTGGAAACAGAGACAAAACTATTTATTTTTCAAAGGCTTATTTTATAATCAGGTTTTTTATTTTATAGTCAGCTAGGGCCATATTTTACTGTAAGATGTTTGAATTTTTTTGAAGTATTTAATGCAGAATAAGAGAGGGTTCCATGAAATACTTAAATGCTATATAAAATTTCTCAGAGGAGAAGAAAATATTGCTATATGTCATTTCTGTATTAATTACCTGGATCAAAATGTGTAGCAGCTAGCCAGCCCATAGGGCATGCTACTTTTCTAGAGAAAGCATGTAACTGTGTACATCCAGATGTGTGCATATGTGTGCCCATGTTTTCTTTGTACTAACTAAAAATAATATTGAAAAATCTTTAAAAAATGTTGCTAAACCATGGACTTTATTTTCCATATTCTTTTACATACATCTACATTCACAAGAGTAGTTTAAATTCATTCCAGAGAGGTCATTCCACATTTGTACAAGTGTAAATGACATTGCAAAACTAAGTGATTATCTGGTCATAAGGCTTCAGTGAGACTACTTCCAGAACATCAAATCTTCTGTTTATTCTGAAGGTTTAAAACAGTTCAGTGAACCTGGAGACAGCAGTGTTGAAAATAACATCACAAATCCTGTTGCTCTGTTTAAAATTGTGAATAGATAGGGTGAAGTTCAGATTTTTTTTCCAATGTGTAGCTGAAAATATTTCTGTAAGTAAATTATTTCCCCCCATATTGCAGTGTATTTAAAAACATACACACATGGATGTATTTCCGCTTTAAAGAATGCTAGTTCCAGTTTTAATAATGCAACAAGTCCAGCATCACTCTGTCTGCTGGAGTTTCTGGTTTAGCAACAGAGCTGTGTTGGGTTTAACTAACATTTTGATCTCACATGATTTGACATAAAAAGGTGAAAATGGTACTACAGGTGCCTGCAATTTGATTGATAATGTTAAGAATGTTCATCCCCACACTTTCCATTTATTTTGCTGAAGTGAGGTTACTCAGCCTGAGGTCATTTCATACGGCAGCAAATCTGAAATTTTGAAATCAAGTGACAAGTACTATACTCTCCTCTTTTATGCTCTGTATTGGTTGTATGTGCATGTAACAAGTCTTAATGAGATGCATTAAATTTATCAACAACAGAAATCTCTTGCATTCACACCACTCTGCTGTAACTAGGATGGAGAAGACAAGCTTTAAACAAAAAGAGCTTTCATACCCTGCTCCAGGAGTGTGACCAGTCATGGTAGGTTGCTCTTGGACTCATAACTACTGAGAGGACTTTTGAAATGGGCACTATTTGAACTTCTGAGCATGGTCTATAATCTTGCTTAATAATTACATCAACTGTGACAGTTTAATTCAGGGTAGGTACCTAAAACTATTCCTGAAATTAATAATAGGCATGCTTTATAGCTTATGCATGTCAAAAGTTATAAGACAAGTCTCATCATGGAACGTAACTATTTTAACATGACTTTTTAAATAGTCCAGCCATTTAAAACAATTACATTTTTTCTCCAATTTTTAAAACAAAAAATGTTTCTTTGTATTTATGGGGTTGAATATAGTTAAGTGACCTCTACAAAAATATCCTCTTTGAAGTGTTCTCTGAAGAGATCTTCAAGGCAGCTGAGTGCCTCAGATTGTGATTTTGTAAGGTTTTGATGCTAGAAAATTGTTTAACAAACAGCTCTAAAATATTGAGATTTTGATTAATAACATACAGTGTCACGCTATTTAAATAATATAAAGTTTGAAATCTAACATGTGGCAGAAGAGTATGTGTTCCACATGGTTAGGAGAATGGGAATGGGGGCATACCAATATCTGAGCAGGAGGGAAATAGTTATACAAAGCCAATTAAACTATTGTTTAGGAATATGTTATACTGTTGTCTCTACTTGTGCCAGAACTTTTCCTCCAAATTCATGGTTGAGGGTGCTCCTTCAGCAGAATAGGGAGTTTGAGTTAATGTTGCTTTTTTTTTTTTTTTAATGTACATACTGTATAACTCTGCAGAACCCTGGATTTGGTTAACATTGACTTCTCAGCAGAGAACAGTTTGGGAATATTAGTCTAATTTCTTAATACCACGATATGTGAATAACAGAAGTCAGGAGATCTAGTTGAGTATAACAATCATGAAAAGCAATGCTCACACTGAAATCATTCTTAGGGCCTTAGAACCTTTCGCTGTAGTTAAATTCCTATAGAGTTTCATACTCTTCTCAGTGTTGAAACTTTACTCATAAAAGAGTACTCTACCAAAAGAAATTTTACTCTGTCCAAGGAAGCAAGACACTACGGTATTTGGAGTCTTTCCAACGACAGGACTTGAACTAATGTTAAGAGATGCTGTACTGGCCTACACTGAGGGGTTAATTTAAAAATCCCACCTCATTTATACCCTCATTACCACTAGATTAGGATCACATGTAATCCCATAGTAATTACGTATTAGCTGTATATATTAGCTGTAGGGTGGGATCTGATGTTTGCATACATCAGTGTTTGTTTTACTAAGAGAAAAGGAGGAAAGACCTCCCCAACTCTGGCATCATACATCCAGACTCCATTTGCATATATACCTTTTAAATTCTAAACCAGAAAAAGTTTGTAACTTTAATTTCTATTTTGGGGTAAGCCAAAAGGGATTTTAAAAAAGCCAAAAGTGTTGATTAAAAAACAATTAATTACAGGAGCAAAATGCGAACTAATGAACTATTTGATGTGAATACCTTAACATGAGAATACGTAAATTGCCATTTACCATTGCCGTTGCAATGCTGCAACTGTCCAGACATAACACAGTTGGAAGGTGAAGTGTACCTGTAATTCTTATTGATGTCAACTTTTTTTTGTTGTTTTTAATGGTTGGAAGTAGTGGGGAGACACAGAGATGTGCAGTGGAAAAGATTCATAACCTAAATTTCTGAGCAGTTTTGCATTTGATCTATGAGTTTGAAGAAAATACTTCCAAATGCAGTTCTTTATTAGTGATGGGAAGTGGGTGGAATGGGAATATGCTTTCAGCAGTGCACTATGTGAAATGGACAACAAAACTAAAGTTATTCTGTCTTCAGATCAATGTAGGCATGGGTCTTAAAAATGTGAATAAAAGAGCTCATTCAGCAAGCTCTGCTAATCACTCTAGCCCGCATTTGCAAATTGTTTAATTGTGGATTGGTATTACTAAATCTCAAGGATTATTTTGCAGTTGTTGGAATCAACATTAAAAATAGTCCCAATTTAATCTCCTTCAGAAGAGTTGAAGCTAAATGTTACAAAACTAAAATGTAAGTAATGAATAAGGGCCTTGTAGCCAAATTATTATCTAATGACTGGAATCTAACTTCAGAATCATTACAGAACTTCTTTTTTAGTTCATTCATGCCAACCCAGATATAATTTAATAAAGATTTTAAAAGAACATTTTTAATAAGCAGGAATGTGACAAATCTTTTTGAGTTAGGGTTTTGAGACTGTAGATTACCATTTTTAATCTTAGCTAAACAGAAGATAGACTCTCAGAATTCTTAAGCACTAATACATTTTAGTTGTTTTTTTTTTTTTTCTAAATAGTTTTGGTGGGTGAATTTCCAATCTGTTGATGCACATACCCACCACAGCTCACAGTCTATTGCAATTTCAAATTTTGAAACTAAGCAGGCTGGTATTTCTTTAGTCAATAATGCTGAAAGGTATACATACAGAAAAAGGAGGAAAACCCTAAAAAATTAAAATATCAAGTATTTTCAAAGTCCTTAACTCATGCAGTCTTCGAGAATTACAGAAATTTAAAACTGCAGTACTGAAATTGCTGACAAAATTGCTTTTCACTAGTGAGCTCTTTATGGGAAGGCTCATCAAAGTCTGAGGCAGCCTTGTTGTTCCAATTCCATGTTTCCAGAAAGACTGGTCTCTGAGAGACTGAGACATCAGTTTTTCACCTGATGGATGGTTGATGAGGCTTCACAACCAAATCCTCAGAGTGTGCGAGTTACAGAGCTGGCTCTAGGCAAGTTCAACTTAAGCCATTTGTATCCATGTCACTTTGGACGTGTCTTGTTTTGTGAGCAATTAAAAAAAATAGGTCATGTTTTGTACTCTGGAGATATTGCTGTTTGTGATTCTCTCAAAATTTAAACATTTTGCATGCCTCAGACCACTTGCAGGGTAAATGGAGTCCCCTGCTGAGTAGCTAATAGGGGAACTCACACTTTCAAGAAAAGTGTGTCTAATAGCAGGGGATTACTATAAATCTCCTGGTTTGATGTACGCCCTCGTTTAAATGTTATGGGAGTGGCTTTGGTATCCTGCAGCTTCCGCATCCCACTTGTAGCTGCAGCCAGGCATATTTACAAATTCACTGAGGGCAGAAATTTTTAAAGAGGAGTTATCAGCTCTCCTAGAGATACCAAAACCCACAATTAATTAATTGATTTACCTGTTTTCCCTCCTTCAGAAAGCTACACGTCCTTATTATTTTCAAGTTGAAGACACAACTCTGGGGGATTTTTGAGTTCTGTGATAGTTGAATATGGACTGCATATGTATCTATTCGATTTTAAGCACAGAAAGTACTTTTGAAATTAATTTATAAACTCAGTGCATTGCAGATAATACTATGTTTTGTACTAGATGGTATTGATATGAAGTAAGAAAAAAGTCAAACCAGGAAATATTTATTTGGTAAATATAATGATTGCATTTGTTCACATTATATTCTTGAACATAACATCTCCTAGGCACTGTTTGTGATTCACAGATTGCTGATTATTTCTGAAAGAATGTCTGGAAATTTTCTGAAAAACTAGGTTCATCCACAGAACATTGCTCATCCAATTAATGGTTTTCACTAATTTTCTAGTTTCCTGAAACACAAGAGAAGCTTCTTAGATTTTCTTTTCTAGGACAAAGATCTCTTGAGCTTTGACAGTTTCCTGAAAGCCCTTGCTTGGGTGTTTCTAGGAAAGCTTGATGATCCTCAGCTGGGCAGAAGGCATTCAAGCAGGTGCTGAGTGTAATAAGGCTAGATAAGAGTCTGATCATGTTTTTAATTGCCTTATTCCTCTCCTGGTTTTGGGAAGTGGGTAGTGTATCATGATTACTCTGCTCTTCATACTTTCAGGTACAGACCAGGGAGGTGGCTGGGGTTTGTGATGTTACAAACACCATGTTCTTTTTATTAAATCTGGCTATTGAAGGCAGTTTTGTGGCTAGCACAGCTGTCAGTCTGACAGCAGACATAGCTTCAGTTCTGTGGAGGTCATTTACTCCCCGTGTTATCACAGCAGTGAGGTGAATACTGGCACTGCTGACCATCATCTCTTTCCTGGCTGAATGCTGTTCTTAGGCATTTTGTGCTTCACAGTGCACCTCTCCAGAGAAGTGGGAATCTTAAGCTTGAAAGACTCCTGAGGCAAATGGTATTTCAGTATCATTGAAATCCAGTGAGGCATCAAGCCCTGAACAAAAACCCCACAGAAATTACAGAAGAAATAACAGGAGAGACTTGAAATCACCTGAATCAATGGGAGTTCTTACCTTGCCTTGCAGATAGGTGAGTTCTCAAATGTTGCTGCTGCTGTTTCTAATTCCCTTGAACACCTGAGCCATAGACTGAAAGTGAACTGATAGGATGTGTTGCCACACATGAATAACGCAAAAATATGCAGAAGCTATAGGCAAAGTATGATTACTATTTTCCTATGAGAACATCTGAGTTGGTAAGTGGATTGAGGTTTGTGTCGGGTGCACTTTCAGTGGCTCAGAATCTTCCTTGATTGTTGAATGCCTTTAAAAGTAGCCCATATTTCTGCTGTGATCGTGCAGAAAACATTAGCAAAGATGAGGAGTATCACAGATAATTACAGTGAAAATGGTTGACTTTATCTCAGATCAATTTATTCAGTGAAACATGCAATAAATGTGTGAGCCCCTATTTTTGTTCTGAAGTATATTTTCTTCATTTTTAGCTTATTTTTTACAGTGTGAATATTTCTATTTTCTGTGTATTTTAATTATTCTTTTGCATTGAAAACAAGACATGGTTTGTCTCTGCATAGCAAAATTAAGACTCAGAAGTCTGCTGAATTAGGGAAAAAACTTGGATACATTGAAACATTTTATAACTTTTGTTTTCTGTAAAGAAATTAAGGCTGATAGGGACAGTAGTCATATGCTATTTGTGGTAGTACTACTCTGAAACAAAGGACTGGAACTTGCAGATTCAGAGAGGGCAAGTATATTTCCAGTGTAAGACTTAAGAAAAGAAAAGCAATCATTCAAGTTATTATTTAATGATGGACTGAAACTTGCATTTGAGAAATCACTTCATAACTTATCCCAGATAAAATGAAAAGAGAAGTACCTTTTACCTGGAAGATAAAAAAAATAGTAATATTATTCTCAGCCATCTACTTAAGAAAATTGGGTATAAATTGACATAAATTGGTTATTGAAGCAGAGGTACCACTAAAACTGTGACTGATTCTATTAAGTCTTCTCCCACTCTGCGCTACAAAGCAATCTCATCTTCTCATTAGAATGGCTGGAGATAGCTCTGTAAGTGACTGTGGATTTCTTTTCCGAAGTCTGTAAATATTTCAGATGCATCTGTCAGGCCATACACCAGTTACACGTTACTATTCGCCAAAAATAATGTCACCTCACTGTTACTGATCTAACATAACACAGCTATTCAAATTTGGCCACCTACCTATGCATTCCAATCTACAAAACACTGTGAGGGAGGAAAATTGAACTGGGATCATCATTTGGCAGGTACATATCATAAATTAGTGATCTTTCCAAGGCTTTTCACTGAACCAGCAGTGCAGCTAAATAGCTGTCACTGAGGCACCATGCTCGCGTTGTAAGGGAATGGAGTAAGAAGGAATCATTAATACAAACATTATTAAACAGTCATTGATTCTTTGGAGGATAAACTGAGAGGGACATAAAAGCATTCTCAGCTGTATCAAGGCACCAAGGTACTGAAAGCTGCTTGAGTCAGGACCTCAAGTAAAGCATAAACACATGACAGCCTTTTTTCACCTGCTGAGGAGCTTGGCTGCCTGTGCTGGGGACAGGACTGTCACCTGGGATCAGGTGCTGTGAATAGATCTTTGCCAGAGGGTCTCACTGGGGACTTGTCTGTGCTTGAGAGCTGGTTACACTCAGGTGTGAGCTTGTAGGCCTGCCAGCTCCTAGTTCTGTGACCTGATCTCCAGTCTTTGACCACACACCTGTTTTGTCACTACTGATCTTTCTGGCAGTGAATGATTCCTGGCTAATCTTGGTTGCCATTGCCAAACCTGCTTTGCTGGTTTTGCTGGGGTTTTATGGGGATGCTGTTCCCAGTGGTCTTGCTGTCACCCTTTGTGCCTGGTTGGAGTTCTGTGGGTGGCTCACCTGCTCCAGGCCACCACCAGCTGCCCTGGTGAGAAGGGGACAGTGTTTCCAGCCCCTGGGTGGGTAGCTGGAGCCACAAACGGGGCATTTCACACTTGGCTTCCTTAGAGAACTTCAAGGAATTTCGATGCTTGTATTTCAAATGGAAGGAAACAGGACACATAGGAAGCAGGTTTTCTCTAATTAATACCACAAGACCCATTTATTTTGGTGGGAGAGACTGTAGCCAATTGTAAATACTATTTTAAGTGTTTTTGGAAATGATGGTTTACTTTTTTGCAAGCCTCTCCAGATCTTTAAGACCTTTAAGTTTTCCATCTGTTATCCAGAATGATACACTAATGGATATAATTTTACAGAGTAAAAAAAAAGTAATGCTGAAATCACTGGCATACTTGATTAGTGTTTTGTAACTAACATTTTCCCCCCTTTAAACCACTAAAGCACTTTGTGGACTAAGTTACTGCGCCACTACTATCATATAAGGTAGGAAATATTTTATAATATTTTGAGTCCTACTTTTACCCCAATTTATATTATGGCTTATTAAAGATTTCCATTGTTCAAATTGGTGAACTGATATTTAACTTCAAATGTTTTTACCCTTTTGGTTTTCATAATGTATTCAACATAACTCTAATGTAACTAATTAGTACTGAAGTACAACTTTTATCTCATTTTTGCAGGTGTATTTTTAAAACATTTATTTGGATTATTTGTTTATTATGATATTCTGATTCAAATTAAAGTGTTGACTTGTTTTAATAAGAACTCTGAAATCTTTTCATATATCCTTCATGTAAAAGACCTAACCAGAGTTCTGTTAGTCCCATAACACAGTGGTATTGCTGTAAATGTCATAAAGGGTTTATGTTTTTTACCATCTTAAACAAAGATGTTCAATGCAAATACTTATTCCTCAACTTCAATATCTTTTTGAAACCTCTGTACTCTTCCTAGAAGTAGGTAATGTATGAAAGAAGGCAAATTTTTAATGCAGAGCACCATAGTTATCAATAGCCTACAAAATACACTTTAAAAATCATGCTTTTACAAACATGACTCTGCTGTAGCACTGTATGCTCTAAAAGCTGCAGATATATTTTAGAAAACACTGATGAAGCCATTACTGCTTCATGCATTTGTTCATAGTATATATCATTATTCAAGAAATTTAAGAACCATAATGATGGAAAATCACACAGAAAGAAAAGGAACATGGACTTTGCAGAAACAAGGGCTACATTTTTATTCAAGAGGCACATAATGATGGAAAATCACTGTGAAAGGCAGAGACGAGACAGGGATCCCATAAAGGGACTGACACACCACAGTGGCACAAGTAGTAGAACCGTCATGGCAAGTGGATAAAAATAAAGAAAACAAAATTAACTAGAGAAGAGCTGGATTCAGGGATGAAGCAAAAGACAGAAAGAAATCACAGTAAATGCTGAAGATTAATTTCAAAGAATCTGCTGAGAATGAGTGCAGAGACAAGTTCCATCAATATTAATGAAACTGAAATAGAACTCCAAACGACCATGAGTACAAAATGGCACACAAAGCATTTTCTTTTAAATGGGCTGGAGATTAGATCATAAGACCTTCCCAAAAATGAGCAGAATACACAAAAGATGTTATTATGGGAAAAACTACAAACAATCTCAACATAATTAATATTTCTATAGTTCTTTTTAAGATTTATCAGCACACATATTTATTATAAAAGGATGGTTCGTAAAAGAGATATTTAGGAAAATAAGCAGAGAAGAGTATTTTCTCGTGTCCAAAGTTCTACAGATATCTTAAAGGGATCTTGTATAGCTTCCAGTAGCAGGCTTTGACTCTTTATTTAAAGCAGTCTAAAAGAGCTAGATACCTCAAATCATTAATAATATATTCCTCTTTATGTAATGCACAAGAAAATATTATTGCCCACCTTGAAGTGAAAAAAGAATATGTAATGTGTAACTTGACAATCAAAGCTCTGTGCAGTCTGGAATAAAAATTTCTTCCTGAATTCCTTAAGCTGCCTACTTGTATTAGGCAGCCATGAGTACAGGCCATGGATCTTTCAGGGATTCTCATATTCTTGACATTAAAAATTTTTGCCCCACCAGCTGACAACTGTATTCACTTCTCGTCAGATAGCCTATGGTTAGAAACAAAGAGTAACACTTTAAAAACCAGATTTCTAAAAAAGACCGACACAAATGTATAATTTCTTGGATGATGTTGTCAGGAGTCCTGTAAATTGTGACTGGCACGTCAAATATTGTAAATCTTCAGCACAAGAGCAGAGCAAGTGAGAACCTTTTCCAATAACGATTGCTCTCCCCCATGAGTGTTCGTTGTGACAAGCAAAAGTGTCACAAAGACAGATACAATCAATCTGTTTCCCTTACATGAAAAATTAAACTATTAAAGGTCTTTTCATCTGTCACAAGAGTGGCCATGTCTTTCTTTTCGTAGCAGGTCACTGATGTTATTTCAGTGCCTTCCCACAGCTGATCAGCAGTAGTTCTTCTCCACTTTAGGGTTCTCAGTGCGCTTGCTGCCAGTGCACAAACCTTTCTTTTACATTGTAGTAGAGATGTGATGATCTAAATAAAGCTATTGAGAGGAATAAAAATAGTTTGTAAGGCAAAGTTTTGGTTTAAAAGGGAGACTAGTATATAAAATACTGGAATAAGTGTAAAAAAAAGATGTAGATTAGGTTGGGCAGAAAAAGAGTTATTTGTGCTAGGCCATGCTCTTGTGTTTCTTCAGTGGGGCAGAAATTACACAGTGGCAGCCAGAAGCTAAACTCTGTCTGAAAACCTCTCCCCAGAATTTCTTTGTGTTCTGAAATCCCTACTGAAATCTGTGTCCAAGCAGTCATGCTGTTAAGTCAAACTTTGGTTCACCCACAAAAATATTACAAATGTGAGGCAACAGAATTTCTGTGATCATGTGTTATTTGTTCACATGGTGACAGTAATCTTTCCCTCTTGGTAATTAATTTCTCAGTGTTTGGTAACAGGGTTTCATTGTCTTCTCAGAACTCGTCCACAGAGGAGAGAGTTGTTGCCAGAAGATGGTGGATGCAAGGCAGCTGTGACAAAGCACCTTTGGAGATGACAACTGCCAGGGTCTCTGCAATTGCTGTGGACTCTTGGTTTATGCTGGCACCACCAATCGTGTGCCTATACAGGTTGTTTCCTAAGTTAAAATATTACAAATACCACATTTACAGATGAGAGTACTGCACAGTTGAGAATAGAAGGTTAGGAACAACTTTGAAAGTATTATGGGGAATTGGTGCCGAGTGAAGCTTTGCTGAGCTTCTAAGCTTTTCTGAATAGAGAATTACAGAATTACTAAGTAGCTGAGAGGTCCTCTTCTGAACACACAAGTGAAGCATAATTGCATTGTGACTTTGTCATATAAATAAGAACACTAGCATGGAATTAAAGAAAAATAATATATATGTGATCTGAGGTTTAAATTTTTTTTTTATTTTTGTAATATAGTAGCTGAGTGTTGAGGAAGAAATGTTTGGATTCTTATTATAACCACAAGAATGCAATTTCAGCAGTATGCCATTAGTATTTACATGTAAACTGAAGCATTGTGTAGAATAAATCTCCATTGTATTTATAGAGGTCGCTGTAATGCTAATGTGGAACAGAAACTGTCACCCCACCTTGTCTAGGGGTGCAGTGCTACCTCTGACAGTGCTTCTGAATTGGGGTTTACACTCGTCTGTTCATGCTAAACAACAGGCCTTCATCAGGCAGAACTGGCTGACTGCACTTGTAAACCCCTGACATTTTCCTCTGCAGTCCCATTTGAAGGTGCAGTCTGTCCCTGTTAGCACCTCTCTGTGTGCACAGGGCTGATGCACTTAGGGGCTTTCCTGAATAAACCCAGAGGAACAAGTCCCATCCCCTTTCTGTGCACCAGGCTCCACATCCAGCCATACATGCAATTTTTGTGAGCACCCTGGATGACCTGGGAAAGGTTGCAGATTTTTCAGAGCATAAAGAATTCTTTGCTATTTTGCAAATAGTGTCCTAACTATTTCCCACAGGTAACTCTTTTTCTAGGCCTCTAGAAATGTAGATGACTGTTACTAATCCCTTTTATCTGAATTTTTCAGGTTATAAAATACTTTACAATCTGAAGTTAAGAAGTAGAATAAATGTAATATGGAAAAAATTTAAAAGACTTCCAGAATTGCTGCATGATGTCTTTCAATATTTTGTTTGGTTTTCATTTTACAGTCATTTTGCAAATATGTAGCGTATAAAAATGTATCATTATCACCTAACTAACACACTTTATTAGGTATCTCATTTTGTTCTTCCATCAAAATAGAATGTATCTTATCAGCCTAGAATATAACTGCTCAATCTGCATTAGATCTAGAATGAGGTTTGTGGCTTTTTTTCCTGAGATCATGTTTTTAAGTTCAAATATCCAGATCTCTTTATAAATTTTTCTGCTGTGTTCAATAAATGAAGTAATTCTATCTCTCCTAAGACGTTACATCACAAACATTTTTATGCCCTCGAAGAAAAAGATGTAATGTCTTTAAAAGCCAGCAAGAGCCTATTATTCTTGCATAGACATTTAACTGCAGTTAAAAATCTGGACTAAGTGCCAAAACTTACATCATTTTAGCTTTTGATGGTGTAACTACAAACTTGTACCTCACACAAAATGTAGAGTTTAGAGACATTTATAGAAAAGTAATTTTATTTCCCTAAGGTTTCTTTTTTGCTGGTGTCTCCCAGGCTGCTGAATATTGCTCAAAGATTGCAAAAAACTTATTCAAGAATAAGCCCTTCTGTGGGTTTGTTCCTAGTCAAAATTCTTACAGGGAGGGCTGGTTTGGATTTTTTGTTTGCTTTCTTTTTTTAAAGTACACAGGTATGGTCCAAACTCAGAGACAGAAGCCTCTCTACTTGTAAATTAGGGGATCTTTGTTCACTAATACCCTTCAAGGCATGAGAAGTTTTTAATACTTATCTTCCTTTTCCATAGTTTGTTGTTCAACTGTCAAGCATCTTGGTTAATACACAATTCAGTGCTAAGATCTAACACTAAATAAAATGAAATCTGCATCTTTTTCTTAGACCACTACCATTCATTTTCTTTTAACAGTTCTTTCATGTCATATAGTTTATTTGTTGAAAAAAAAACTTCATGCTAGAATGGTCCTATCTTCTTGGAGGCCTAGAAAAACCCTAGTATTGCTCACCTCATGATGAGTCCCAATTTAATTTTTCCTCTGTTTTTATTAGTATTAATCATAAAAATGTTTTTCTTTTATAGCGGTACTCTCATTTTGCTAAGGTAATGAAATGTTCAGAGTAGACCTGTCATTCTTGAACTGAAATTTTATTAATTCACTGGTAATTTGTCCTACTATAGAACCTCTCTCTTCTTGACTTTCTTCTTGTAAGCAAATATCTTTCACTATTCTCACTGTGAACATCTCAGTATGCATTATGCCTGGTAGAGACATTGTCCATGTGAAAGTTATGAAATTCAGCTGTTCAGCAGAAATTTCAGAGTTATGATCTAGAAATATTAATAAGATGTGGCAAATCAGACTGTTCTGCACTAGATGCTTTGAGACTGAAAAATTCTAGGATACCACAGAAAGGGTGAGAGAGATGCTTTATGCCACCACAGCAACCCTGACCATATTTGGAGCTGCACTAACACCATGAACAATTTTTAAATTAGATTAAATTAGATTAAAACAAGGACAGTTATCACAATACAAGAGTGAAAATGTGTATACATAAAATGCAAAGGGTAGTATGCATATAAGTGTATAAAGAATGGAGTAATGTTAGATTCTCTATGAAATCAGCCGACTCCACAGCTAGAAGAACAAACACTATTGAACCCTACCAAATAGAATGTTTAAAAATATCATATTCAAGCACAGTTCAGCTGAGTGATGACTACCTTTTAACTTCACAGAAGTCGATGAACACCATTTAGTTTAGTCCATGCCCTTGAGTAGTGTTTCTTTTTAGTACTGAGTGTATTTATTACTGGGAGTCATCTGGCTCCCTTCAAGTGGCAGGGACCCAGGGAGTTCTGAGCTGGGGTGTGCAAAAGCAGCTGTGTTGTTCTCACCCCCTGGGCTGCACTGAATATTACCTGGTCACAGCAAGGATCAGGGGCTCTGTCTTTATTCTTTCAGTTCTACAAAACCACTTATTTTTGCAGTTCACGGTGACTTTGCTGTAAATATATGTTCTGGGCAGCAGAAAGCAAAGACTATGTTGGTGGCAGAAACAACAAACTGTTTTATTACTGTCCTTTAAACATTGTTTTTAATCAGGCAGAGTTGCTCCAGAGGTGTTTGGCTTCTGCACATCATCCAGCTGTACAATAAGCTGTATTTGTGCAGTACTTCAGTGCTGGAGAGTTGACATTGAGATGATTGCTTTCTAGATGTTTGTGTTTTTTTCTGTTAAACTTATAAAACACATTTTTATATGTGACCATATATAATATGGTCAAGATTATTATGGTTTAGACTATGTATGCCAGTTTAAAATGAGGTTTTCACCGTTATGACAGACTTGGATAGAAACATTCAGCCAAATAAGGCAAACCTTGACTTTAAAAGCAACTTGAAATCAAAAGCATGTAAGATGAAGTGTTACGTGGCCATGAGTCGATTTCTAGCTGAAGGAATCAAATGCTTTGAAGTTCTGTGTCTGCATTTAGTGAAGTGGCCATGCTAACAGTAAATTAGATATAGGGACTATGGGGGACTGTGGAGGAGGGAAGGGGAGAAGGGGGCCATTATTACAGTATGTTGAATAAAGAGCATAAATTAAAAACTTATATTCAATCTTGCACATTTTTGTACATACATCACTGACTCTGGTACCATATGCAGTTACACTGAAGCACAGCAAAAAAAGTAGGCAGGATTTTAATTTCTTTTTCTCTCCCAGTTCAGCTGTTGACTCCAACAGCTAAAATCAAAATGATACCTATAGTAGGCTTTATTATTTGTGTATGTATACACACACACACACACACACACACACACACACACACACTCCTTTACTTCATGTATCAAACTGCGTATGTCTTTTGCCTGTATTGTGCTTATAGACCAGTAAGTTAAAAAGTCAAAAAGTTTATCAGCTGAGAGCTATCATGCCTAGATTGGACAACAAAGTTGCCTGGCAAAATGTTTGGGTAGTGGGAAAACTTAATAAGCAGAAAAGCTCTCCAAAAGTAGTCTTTCAGAAAGTTTGTGGCCTTATTAATAGAGCTAGGCAAATCCATCCTGTACTATTGCTGTGAAATAGTACTGCAAAATGCTACTTTCAGTACAAATAAAGTATCTTGAACTTTAGAAGGGTAGAAGAATATGTTTTTATTTTGTTCCTGGAAAGGAAATTTGGTTACTGAAGTTTGTAATTTACAGATGTGAAGGATGCAGCGGCTGTGAATTTATTTATAAGTAATTTCTATTAATTTCAGTATTACTGAATGTTTGGTGTAGTAACACATCAGCTTTATTCAACAGCTAAGTAACTGTATCTTAATCTGAATTAGATAAACTTTTTTTCCCTTTTAAGTGTATAGTTCTAGATTTTAGGACAGTAGAAAGACCACATAAATATATTACCACCAAGAACTCTTATTATCACTATACTAATAGAAAAACTCTGAACAGACATAGCATTCTCTTCCTCGATATTATTGTTGCTGAAATATAAAAGTTTTAACATTTTATTTGTATAATTATGTCTAATAATATGTTGAATATTCCTTTTACTGTGATTGAGATGATACTGTGATTCTCTCACCTTGACTCCTTCAGTCTGGTGTTTTTCAAGTTTTGAGAATTTTATCTTAAGGACTTAAAATAGGGCATGCTATAAGAATAGTTTTTACTGCCTCCTCTCCTTCAATTTTCTTAGCAGGCAACACTTGATGGTGCCTGTCTTTAATGGTTCAGAGAAGGAGAGCCTGAGTTAAAGGAAATGTCTAATTTTTTTGAAGAGTCCTGATCTGACTTCTGTAACATTTTCTGCAGTTAATTTTTCATAGATTCTAAATGTTTTATCTTTTCTTCATAACTCTTTATTTTATTCACAGAATATTTTATTGTCATGTAAATTTTTATAAATCAATCACGATGTGTTTACAACGTTCTCCTCC